>JACEIK010002378.1:0-74311 GCA_018107945.1 Datura stramonium
ATATATATTATTTTACTTAGAATACTAGTGTATGATAGACCAGGGGTTGACTTGGGGTCTCTTATGACTTCAAGTACCGTGTTACGTCCAAGGTGTAGTCTCGGGGCCTGACAATAAGCATATGTGAAAATACTTGTCAAAGTTCATACATTGTTGAGTTATTTCAAGGAACATACATTTGTTCATATTCCTCGAGAGCCAAAATGGAAGTTGATGCTCTAGCTAATCTAGGTACTTCATGGGATTTAGAAGAAACAAACACAGAAAAAATCATACAATTACTTAATTTGTCATCAGGTGTTAGTAATAATGAGGTAAATTGCATTGGATTGACCTGGGATTGGAGAAATTAATACATCGAATACTTATAAAATGAAAAGTTACTTAAAGACTCAAAAGCATCTCGAGCACTTCGAACCAAGGTTGCTCGATATTATTTAATAGATGGACATCTATACCTGAGGACTTTCAACAAGCTATTAGCAAGGTGTTTAGGACCTAGAGAAATCAATTATGTGATACGAGAAGTCCATAAAGGAGTTTGAAGTCCACAATCGATTAGACAAAATTTTGGCTTTGACTCCTCTTTTCTTCATTCAACTTAGGTTTCTAAAACATAGCATAATGAGATTAGTTTAAACTAAATCTAGCTCCTAAAGACACACAAAATGCTATAAAATAAAGCAAAGATGTGTTGCAAATTTTCGACACATCAGTGAGTGAAATTTTTATTAGGACTTAGTTGTTTGGAGGTGGCGGGTTGCAGGAGGAAGGGGGTCGTAAAGGTTTGGGAGAGAGAGGGAGGCTGCCGGAGGNGCAACGAGATTTTCTGACTAGACCTTCTAGAAAATTCTTTTGAACACTTATTCGGGAGTTCTTTATGGCCTATGGGCCACCTAGAGACAACTAGTAGCAGGCCTAAATACCTAATTGAGGCCCTTGATAGAGTTACAATTTGGGGAGTTTTAGTTGATATCAACCCCAAGGCAATCAACCAGTTCTACATTGGTGAATATTATGCTTTGGTGGACACAATGGTATTTGATGAAAGGCCAAGTATAAAGACAATGTGAGGTCGTGGATGGCCCCATTTATAGCCAAGGCCACAACTGTTTGGCTTACCATCTTTATGACCCCCATTTACAAAAGTGATCTAAAGTTACAGGCCAAGTTTTGGTGGAATGATATGATAAATCGCATCTTTCCAATCAAGAGGGACTGCACTCGCACAACTGCTAGAGCAATGGTGGTAGTACCTATAGTTGATTAGAGAAGAGTTGATATTGACCATCTGTTGGCCAATGAGCTGTAAGAGAGGGTAATCTAGACTGCTACTACACTCTGTTTCCCTTGTCTCATTACAACTTTATGCAACTGGGTTGTGATGCTCCGAATCTACACCCTGGATGGAACATGGTACTTGGAGTCACAAGTAACCCCAAGTCAACCCCTGGTCTGTCATACACTAACATTCTGAGTAATCATACATAGCGGAAGCTTTAAAATGCTAATATGAATTATTTATGAAGGTAAAACTGAATCATAAAGTTTAAAATGTCTAAATAAATCTGAAATTCTGAAACTATGTCTATGTCTAAAAGCCATCTAACTGATGAGTTACTGGGACAATCCCCCAGCTAACTTTATGTTTAACTGAAAGAAATAAAATATAACTGAAGTAAATAAAATGTCTTCCTCGAAAGATGAGGACTCACCACTTCTGCTGCTGATATAAACCGAAGGAAACTACTAATGACGCTGAGACTGAGAACCTACAGTTGTATCATGAAATGATACAACATAAAAGGTATGCTTCAGTACTTCAATTGTAATTGAGTAAGAAGGAGAGAACATAACTCTGGATATAAACAACTCAACTAAAATGACCTGTAATGACCAACTGAAATACTGAACTGAAATAACTGAAGTAAACTGAGATGGTCGAGCTGGCCCTGTCAGGTGGACAAAGATATGCCCTAAGTCTGAAGTACTGAGTCTGAGATACTACACTGATGGATATGACTGAACTGGACTGACTGGTGGGAGAGGCTATAACCGATATATAACCACGTGAGCTAGACATAGAGTCCGATGTACACACCCCATCGGTAGGACCCAATATACCTTGCCAGTGTATAAAGGCATGGACTGTGAGATCATTGTCTAGGGCCATGAGGCCAATACATATAACCTACAGTGGCAACGTAGTTTTGGAACCTAGGTGCGCTGGAACCTCGGCCCTCTCGGTGCTAAGTCCTACTCCCACAGGAATAATCTTACCATGACTACTACTACCAAGCGGATAGCTCAATACTGGGGTCCAAGACTATAACTGACTCAGGGATACTGTCTGAGAGCACCCTGAGCTTCTTATAGGACCGTATTTGGAAATTGGTGTTCAAAGACTAGTCAGAGCTACTCAACAAAGAGTTTCGTAGCCATCTAAAGAATAGATTGAAGCTTAAGCTGGTGGTTTTAAGACCAGTCAGAGATGCTTATCTAGAAGCATCGTAACCGTCTAAAGAACCAACTAAAAATTGATATTTGATGTATGAATATAAATACTGATAACTAGGAGGCACCTCTGGCACCTCAAGAATTTACTGTAGTCAAACTGATCAGCTGATATTTTTCTGGACAATACTGAGGTTACTTAAAATTTGACTGAGACTAGACTGATATAATTCTGACTGAGACTTTAACAAACATTTAAATACACAAACATCTCAACACTGATGGAATCACACCACAGGAAAAACTAGTTTAACCCACAAGTTCCTGATTTCTACTAAGCTATGACTAGGGCTGAATTATGCTACTAGCTGTAATCTTTCACAATCTCAAGAAATAAGGAATAACTAAGAAATATAAAATCATGAGAAATATCCCCTTTGAATCCACAGTGAAACCTGTCTGAAAACATTTTCAGAAATTCGAAAGCTTAGGGCTAGAATTTACTTTACAGGGACAACATCAATATAGCTATAATGTAGAAACATATCTACTATTCACAATAATAATATCACACATGAGTTAGAAGATATCTAGTTAACAAATAAATACACAATCGATAACTCTAGGCTAGAACTAATGGAGAAAACTAGAAAAGATGTTGGGGGACACAAGGGAAGAATTATTCCCTTGTTAAAATCCCACATACCTAGCCAAGAATTTCTGGAGAAGGAAGCTTGAACTGCTGCAAATGTTGAGGAACCCTAATTCTTGCTTGAGAGGAAAAGATTCTGGAGTTCTGACTGTCTGCTTACGATTTGTTTCTCAGTTGATTAGGAAAGTTTGAGAAGTTAGACTATGAAAACTCCTTTAATTCGTCCCTTAGGAGTCCCAAAATGACATCATTTTAAGAGTTAAAAGCATAGGGTTTTACAAAAATACCCCTGGACTGTCAACCTGGAAAAATTTCCCTAGAGAAACAAAGACCAATCCAATGGGCCTTTGTTAGAAACAACCGGTCGTTGGTCCAGTCATTGTTCTCCCGTTGCCTTCGAAACACTGTAACGACCCTGGCCCAACACTGTGAAGTATTGTCCACTCTTGGGCCGAAGCCCATCACGGATTTGTCCCTTTGAGTTTTCAACCTAGAAGGTGCCTCGCAGTATTAGGTACAGTTCCTTTAATAAATAGCCCAGGACTCTCCCTCTCCTTTCCGATGTGGGATATGCCTAAGTGAGCCAGGTTTCTCTACTAGCGCTGTCTTTGCACTCACCCCCCAGAAGGACTCAGCGTCCTTGCTGAGGTTTGCCCCACTACCGTACTAGTTGAGAGTCAGCTCTGATACCACTGTAATGACCCTGGCCCAACACTGTGAAGTATTGTCTGCTCATGGACTAAAGCCCATCACGGATTTGTCTCTTTAGGTTTTCAACCCAAAAGGCGCCTCACGAAATTAGGTCCAGTTCCTTTACTAAATAGCCCAGGACTCTCCCTCTCTTTTCCGATGTTGAATCAACCAATGGACCATTGAATCCCCTCGTTGGTTCTGTACTGATTTTGTACCATTCTCAGATGTTGGATTCCATGGGTAGAGTCTTCCTTTAAACCAACGACTTGTACTGTGGTTCGTCCAAAGTCTGGTGCTGTTTCACTAAACTAGTCATAACTTTTTACTCCAAATTCCGATTGACACAAGGTTAGATGTGCTGGAAAGAAAATTCAAAGGGCTTCAATTTGGTATATTGAATCACCCAAAAACATTTTTTAAGATAGGAGTTATGTTTATTTGAATCTGACCCTTGTGAGAACTTATATAAAAACTCAATCGGTAAGAAAGCTCTCAACTCAACTTTGTACTAGAGGTTCCTTATGATCCTAATTTACATCCATTGCACTTTTCATACTTGGGAATTGATCTTAACACCTTGTCTCCATAATTTCACTAGGATTTGGTCAGCCCATATATCTAGAACGACTCTAAACTTAGCAAAAAAATTTCAACACACAGATAAAACTAAATACCCAATCCAACGGGTCGTGGTACCATACAACGGACCGTTGGTTTTCCCCATACTTCCATCAAAATTCTCTTAGTCTATTCCAACGACCATAATGAATGACCCGTTAAACCAAACAACGGTCCGTACAATCCCCTCGTGGGTTCTGGGCCAATTTCTTACGGTTTTCTTGACACCAAACAACGAGCACCTCCAACGACCCGTTGGACCTTACAAAGAACCGTACTGAGGTTCATTGTTTGGTTCTCTTACTATTTTCCTTCTGTTTTCTACTGTAAGCCTTGGGTCTGATCTAAGGAACTTTTGGAGTGTTACATGAGTAGGGGTACCTGTACTTCAGAGGGAATAACACTACATTGATGCTAGATAAGTGGAGGAGATAACGAAGATGAGAGATGAGACAAACATCACTATTCAGCGCCACTTGAGTTTCCCTATGATAGTTTGTAGGGAGACTCATATTGAGGGTGTTAATACAAAGGTCCTTTTGAGTGCTGCTGAGACAAGAACTGACATCCTTTTAATTAGATATAATGTCAAAAATAGCACATTCATTGTTAGTCTTGATGGTTGTGAGAACTTATGTTTTGATATGAAAGTGGGGTGGCTAATTTGAAAAATAAATGCTGATGAGTCAGGGATTTATGACACTTTGCTTCTTTTCATAGCATTTTACATGCCTTTTTAAAATTGAGTAGAAACTAACCTTATTATGCTATGTTTTAGGATCCAAAGACATTAGAAGAAGAAAGGAGTTTAGGCTGGAAAATTGCTCAAAAGATGAGGAAATAGATGGGCCCTCTATTTGAAGGATAGTTCGCCCCTCAGTCTGTCCCTTCCTAGATGCAGATTCTAGAAACTCAGTAAAATGGGTCCTTAAAGTACAATTGAAAGGACAAACTGTCTTTCAAAAAATATGGTCCATCAATTGAAGATTTGACCAAAGATTGGCAGAATGGGATTTCTAAAGTACAGAGTGATGTACGCGCAATCTTTCCAAAGGACGGTCCATATCTAAAAGGACGATAGGTCAAGAGATACAAGCAGAACAGTAAAAGATAGTTCAAAGGGTGGCCAGTCCCTGCACACTTGGCACTCTGATGTTCAAATTAAATGAAATTGTTGGGGCAGAGTATAAATGCATTTTTCTTGTAATTTTCCAAGAGTTTTTACATTTGTTAGTTCATACATACTATAGAGAGTAGGACCTAGCTAATTTTATCCCTAGTTTCTAGTAGATTGTAGATCTAGCTTTGTAATTGAAGATTCTCATGCATCGAGTGAAGATTTTAATATTTTTAGTAAGAATTTCTTATTACTTTGCTTTTCTTCTCCTTCTAGCCATGGGTAACTAAACCCAAATTTAAGGTTGTGAACCCTAATGATCCCAATTTGTTAAGATTGAGTTTGGGCTTATGAACATTTAATTAACTTTTACTTTTTCGTGTGTGATTGGTGATGAAAGTCATCCAATCCTACCCAATTACCTTGATGAGACTTGAAAAACAAAATTTAGGTTGGGTTTGCATCAATCAATCATAACTCAAGGCATATGAATTGTGTAATGGCTTCTTCTAGACATATGTTGAATATCAAATTGGCAGACAAGCAATTGGGTAGAAGGGAGTTTTCTTCAATATGATAAAATTGAAGTAGATTGACACTTATGGTGCTATTGAAAGATATCCATGAGTTGCCTAAGTAAATTGCTTGCATGTTCAGCCTTCGCCCTTTTCAATTCATTCATATTGGGTGTTTTAGGGGGATCGAACCAATATTGGGGTCACTTCCCTTGAAATATCTCTAATTTATTACAACCCTATCTTAGTACAATTTATAGTCATATTTAAATTCTATTATTGTCATTTCAAATAGATTCTAATCTTGAAATTCTTTACTATTTAGAACTAGATAATCTAGGCTTTGAGTAGTCTGTATAGGATTCGACCCCAACTCCTTGTTGGGTTCTATATTTGCAAGGAATGTTTATACTACCCGATATTGGGAGTGGGTTTCAATGACATCAAATACTATGATGCCATTACTGGGGATGTGTGTATTAAGATTAATTGTCTCAAAACTCTAATTGGTATAATTATATGCATTTGATAAGTTATTGATGTGTGGATTGTGATCTATGTAATCCATTTTTACAGCGTTCTTAATGTAGCTTCTTCTGTTTCGTTATTATATTAGTTTCTTTTTTGTTTTATAGTGTAGAGCCCTCCGTGTTTTCTTTGCCACAATTCTTTCCCGAGAAGATTATTTTCTATAGAATCCGACAAAATAAAGGTAGTTAAGTGTCATAGTGCATGGGCTCGATGATTGATTGCTTAGGAAAATTTTTTAAGGGTACCAGCCTACTTTGTTGAGTCATATTAGGATAAGTACATTATTTTTGACTTAGTTAGTGGTGGAATTTTAGCTATTTGCATATTTGAGCTTATTTTTGAAACAATGCCCCCCCTCAAAATATTCTCTATAACTGTTGGGTATAGAGTTCTATATATCCATTTGTGACATGAGTATATGGCTATGTGTTCCTAATTGAGAGTGATGTGTTAGTCATTTTTATATCCATATGCTAATGTGTGAAGAGGAAACTTGCTTGTTCACTTGATTTGATCACGCTCTAGAACTTGCCTTGCTACTTGTGCCTGAATCTTGGATTTGTAGAGATGAACTAATGCCTTCTTTGTGCTTCAAAATCCACTTATTCCTAAAGAGACCTACCAAATGATAGGTGTATCCCTAGTCTCCCCTTTTTAGCCTTTTGACCCTTTTTCTTGATCAACCGCAATGGAAGCTAAAACTAATTATGAAGTTGACCCTCTTTTGAACCCATTCTCCTTGACATATTGAAAAGAAATGAAAAATGAGAAATTTTTTAGAAGTTGGGTGATAAGGATTGGAGGAAAGAAATAGGCCAAAATGATGTGGTATGAGCATACCCAAGGTGTAATTGAGAAATAAGCTAAAAAGAAGAAACAGAAAACAATGCAAAAGAGAAAAAGAGAAAAGTGAACTTTTAGCTACCAAAAATATCCTTGGGTCTGAAAAGTTGCCAAAATAAGAGAAGAGATGAAAAGAAGGGATCAAAAGTGTAAAACGGTTGTGAAAACGTGATGAATTGGTCAACGATTATAAGTGAGCCACTAAAAGCCTAAATTATACCCTACCATCCCTCTTACCTTTATTACAAGCTTAGAAAATTCCTTATGTGATCTCAACCTGGATATCCGAAAACAAAGGCACTTGATTAAATGGGCAAGTATATGGTAGTTGTGAGCTATCTTGTGAAATTTGTTGTGAGAGTTGAGTGCATTTCTCTTCTCTGTTGATCTTGTATGTCCTTGTTGTGTGTGCTGTCATTACTTCAGAAAAGAACACTTTATTTGGCCTTATTGTGAGGACATATGGATTTGACTATCTAGCATATTTCACTTCTCTAATTTTTGTCTGTGCATGTTCAGATAATGTCATAAGTAGAGGTTTCATGCTTAATTTAAATGGTTACGAGAAAACTATGCTTTGATTGATGGAGGGGGTAGCTTGATTAAATTTTGTGTATTGGTAACTGTTGTTGACAATCACCATAGTCATGATAATTTGTGAATCCGGGACATTAGTTAGGTGTAGGGTAGTTTCTCTTCTTAGTTTTCTTGAGGGCAATCAAATGCTTTAAGTTGCGGGTGTTGATGTGTCGGGGATTAGCAACAAATCTTTGCTTCTTTTCATAGAATTTTGCATCCTTTTAGGAGTTAAAATTAAGTAGAAACTAACCTTGTTATGCTATATTTCAGGATCCCAAGACATTGGAAGAAGAAATGAGTTTAGGCAAGAAAATTGCTCAAATGACGAAGCAATACACGGGCCGTCTTTATGAAGGATGGTTCGCCCCTCAGTTTGTCTCTTCCTTGCTGCAAATTCCAGAAATCCAGTAAAATAGGTCCTCAAAATATGGTTGAAAGGATAGACCATTTCCTAGAAAGATAGTCCATTAATTGAAAATTTAACCAGAGCATGGAAAAATGAGATTTTTAAAGTATGAAGTGATGTACGGGTCGTCTTTTCAAAAGGATGGTCCATCTCTAAAAGGACGGTAGGTCAAGGGACAAATGTAGAAATGTAAAAGACGGTTCAAACGATGGTCCATCCTTCCAAAGGACAATAAGTCCCTACACACCTGGAACTCTAATGTTCAAATTAAATGGGCTTTTTGGGGCATAGTATAAATACATTTTTCTTATAATTTTCTAGGATTTTTTACATTCCTTAGTTCTTACTTGATATAGAGAGTAGAACTTATCTAATTTTAGCCCTAGTTTCTAGTAGATTGTTGATCCAGCCTTGTAATTAAAGATTCTAATCCATCAAGTGAACATTTAAATTTCTTTTGGTAAGAATGTCTTATTACCTTGATTTTATTCTTCTTCTAGCCGTGGTAACTAAACCTAGATCTAGGGTTGTGAACCGTAATGATCTGAATTTGTTAAAATTGAGTTTGGGCTTATGAACATGTTACAATCCATAAGTTTTTTTAGTCTAGCTGACACGTGTGTATGCGTGTTGAGAGTTCCTAGAGCATGGCACATATGTTAGAAGACTCTAAGGTGGAGCATGCGAGCGCATTATCGAGTGATCGAGAAGTCGGGGAAGAGGAAAGGCGCTATGGGCGCCGCGTTGCGCACCCCTACCTGGCGCATTAGGCGGCGCATCATGCTTCTATCCTGGCGCTATGATTGGCGCGCCGCGGACCCCTGCCACTGCTCTCTACATATATTTAAGAGTGTGATTTAGTTTCATTTAAAACATTAGCCATGGACGACTTTCTTCACAAGGATTTCATCTTTTAGAAGGCAAATTACACTATTAAATCATCTCCAAATGCTGATTGTTCTTAGTTAATGATTCCTAGGCCTACGAAGATCATATCTACGAACTTGAATTTTAAAAATTAGCCCGGTTCGATGGGGTCCCGCTGAGTAGAATTTATTGAAATCACTTCTAATCAAGTCCTAACCGTGTACAACTGAAAAGTAAGTATTTCTACCTTTCTAATTTAAAAGAATTAATAAGATTTCATCGAGTTGAACTCATCTCAATATATTGTCGTTATGTTTGTGGGCTATGAATTGTTGGCCTAATTCTTGAATTATAATAGCCTTGTTCCCTTAGCGTAAAAGTTAGAATATAGAGGGATTATAAGTTCTTAATTGCAGCAGGATTGATTGAGCAGAATTCATCTATTGAGGTATGTTAAGGCTAACCTCCTTCAGCAAGTTATTATCATCCTATTGATAATATGACTTGTACTTTTGTAGTAGCTTATGATTATATATGTTGTGTTTGGATGCTATGAGATGAATTGTGGCTGTAAGATTTTATCCCTTGTCAGGAAAGATTATATTCAGTTTTGACTATCTCTAGAAGCGACAAAGACATTCCCTGTTCAGTTATTTACTATCTAGAGAGACTAGTAATGTTTTGCTGCTATACTGAAGCCAAAGAGGCTTGCGGTTAGCTATTAGCATACTTTTTCAAGTTAGGCAGCATAAGGCGTAACCTGACAATATAACTTTCTGTTAGATACCTATATATACAACAAAGCTCGCCTATAGGCCATTCGTGTAGCTTGATGCCTACAAGACTAGAATTTTGATAAAGTGGGCTTACCTTCGAGTCAGTGGCACTAAGGTTGCCTAATGAACTGGGTAGTAGCTTGCTACGTGAACTACCTACTGTCAGTGACTGTATAACTTCTTTCGACTTATAGCTATTCGTATTGACCGCTCAGGAAACCACTCTAGTATTTAAAAGTCTGATACACTATGTGATACCCTAAGTAGGGACTTTATCAGTTTTTATACATGGGGCTAATGCCTCATGCTATTAATACAGATGCCCACATGCCTGATGCCTAGAAGGGCTAAGTTTAAGAACACCTACCTATGGGGCTATGAGTTGCTTATATGAGCTATACGTTGCCTAGAGAGACCAGATTGATGCCTATTGATCTAGAACCTTAGTGTTACAGTTTTACCTTCGGTTTAATAATTGTTGTGGTTTCCTGTAAAGCTATTGTGGCTGACTACTTAGAATCGTATCCAGTCATTATCAGCCCAGTAGTAATTCTAGGTAAGGGAACCATATACTTAGTCACCTATGACCTTTTTGTGCGCTTATGAATGACTATTGTATTAGTATGACATTTAGATTAAAGTCAGGTTACCCCAGACCTTGCCCTTTCCTTTCTAAGCTAGCTGACTTTATAATTACTTCCATGACTCACTGGTTAACTGTGGACACATAGAATACACCAGTTAGCTGCTATTCAAGATGCTACAGGAGCAAGTAACATTAAGTTAGGAATAAAGGGGATAAGTACGCCCATTGAGTGATGCATAGTGTATATGTTAGGACTGTCAGATGATATACAAGCTGCTCAAGGATCAAAGGATAATCATGAAGTACCTATTCAGCTATATTGTGCTCATAGGTCAATATGAATTCGTGAGCGACTATATTGAGGCCACGAGAGCCATTTGAAGTTTGGTGTCCTTACTTGCCTCCCTTATGCCAGAATTGGCATTACTAACAGTTACAGGAGCCTAGATGGTTCATATATATTTATCGGAGCCCAGATGGCTCATATATACAGTTACAGGAGCCCAAACGGCTCACATAAATTTAAAGGAGCCTAAACAGCTCATATATAGTTACAGGAGCCTAGATGGCTCATATATAGTTACAGGAGCCCAGTTGGCTCATATACAATAATAGGAGCCTAGATGGATTATATATAGTACATAATGTATTGATGCCCACGCATGGGGCGCTGCATACTTGCCTGCATGTTCAGAAAGATAAGTTTCGAGATCTCCATAACAGTTGTTCAATTTCAGCGGATTGACTAGCTCTTTTTCCTCTAGAGTTGCCACACTAAGGTAGCTGTCTTTTGGTATATAGTTTTGAGTAGGACGGGGCCCAATCCCAACAAATATTTCATTCTGAGAGGCTTACAGACTACAGTTTATAAGCATTGGTGGGTTGTTAGCTGTGTGGGGCCTATATATGTTATGATTTGTGTGTTGACCGCATGGGGCCTAATTATGATACCTGTTAGACAGCAGGTGGTCTTGTAGGCCCGCATAGGATGTTTTTGTCATTGCACTTGTTGGGTTAGCTGTTTTGCGCTGGTTTGTGTTGCGGCCTTATCGGCCTAAGGCTACGCTTATAGCCGAGATGTAGCCATTTGTCTTCTTTCTATGTGCAATTGGCATACACCAGAAGTGTATGTGTCTAGCCTGGTCTTCTTAGAGTCCAGTGTGGCATTAGGTGCCTTTTATGCCTCCCAAAGTGGGGCGTGACAAACTTTGTATAGAGCAACGTCGTATCCTAGGGAGTCTGCAAGCCGTGTCTAGTAGAGTCTTATTTATAAATGTTTTGTGCACCACATTTTAAAGGCAAGGAAGCTACGAGGCATGATAGTATGGTTTCCCCTCCTTCTTATTAGATCGTGCTATAGAGCCGAGTTGTATAGGGTTGAGTCCCTAAGCTTATATTATTATGTCTATCTACAGTGATGTCTGATATAGGAAGACTACAATCAACTGTGAGTTAGATACAACAATAGGAGAGGGTACCAGTTGGGTGTTGTAGTTGGGGATAGCCCAGCCTGAGGGCAAAAGGGGGGGATATCTTTTCAATCTCCCCAGCATTCTCCAAGGCACCAAGAATTTCATAAGGCAAAAGATATGCCAACACTACT
Organism: Datura stramonium; assembly: GCA_018107945.1. Taxonomy (NCBI): domain Eukaryota; kingdom Viridiplantae; phylum Streptophyta; class Magnoliopsida; order Solanales; family Solanaceae; genus Datura; species Datura stramonium. The sequence continues at coordinate 12,241 of JACEIK010002378.1, forward strand.
TCCAGTTCTTTTTACACCCACAGATTAGGATGTCAAGGATGCAGTATGTATATTCAGTTAGATGATGGCTGTCAAGCGTCAACCAGTAGTACAAATTGTTGACGATCCTATTGAGGGGCCTGGAGGTTCGAAGGTCCATGATTTTATTGCTTTGAAGTCCTCTATAGTTCATGGGGACAGACAACAGAGAGAACCCCAAAACTTCATAGACCAATTTTAAAGGATATTCAGGGTCATGTAGGCTTCATACATAGAGTCAGTTAAGCTAGCAGTGTTTCAGTTTCAGAATATAGCAGTTCGGTGATACGAGAATTGAGAAAGGTCCAAAGAAAGAGATGCACTTTCATCTACTTGGCCTAGTTTCTCTAAGGCCTTCATAGATCATTATTTTCCTCGAGTGATTGGATAGGCCCGAATAGAGTAGTTCATATACCTGAAATGGGGAAGGATGAGCATTAGAGAGAATGCACTGAGGTCTAATTCTTTGGCTAGATCTATGCCAACATTAGTTGGTACCATGCCAGCCAGGGTACACTGGTTCATAGTAGGGCTTGAACCAGAATATGTGGAGCATGTATTAGAGCAACATTATGAAGAGACATGGATATCTCATGAATTTAGTACTCCAGATCCTTAGAGATTGCAAGTTATATGTAAGGATCTCTAAATGTAAGTTATGGTTAAAATCTGTAGCTTTTTTGGGCCATGTTGCGTCAGATACAAGTGTTCAGGTTGACTCACAAAAGCTAGAGACTATTAAGATTTGACCTAGACCCACAACTCCAACAGAAGTTTATAGTTTTTCGGGGCTAGTTGGGTCTTACTGAAGGTTGGTGGATGGATTCTCCGCCCTATTAGCACATGAGGCTTATGAGTGGAGTTTCTAGGGGCTTAAAGATAGATTGATATTCGCACCAGTATTAGACTTGCTAAAGAGCTTAGAGGGATACGGGGTATACTGTGACATTTCAGGTGTGCGTTTAGGATGTGTTCTGATGCGGCACAGTAAGGTGATTGCTTATCCTTCAAGACAACCAAGAAGGCACAAAAAGAACTACCCTACCAATGATCTTAAATTGGCTGCAGTAGTCCATGCTTCAAAAATTTTGGAGGCATTATTTATATTGTGTTCATGTAGACATCTCCACTATTCACAAGAGCTTTCAGTATTTTTTTAAGTAGAAAGAGTTGAAGTTATGACAACATCATCATCTTGAGTTGCTAAAGGATTACGACATAGACATCTTGTATCACCTAGGGAAGGCTAACATTGTAGTTGATGCCCTTAGTCGTAGATCCATGAGCAGCCTATCATATTTGAGACTAGAAAAGAGAGAATTGGTTCGAGAGCTGCACCAATTAGCTGGTTTAGGAGTCCGATGGATGGAGTTAGATGATATTATGGTTATGATCTAGAATACAACGGTGTCATCTTTAGTTGTGGAGAAGAAAGAGTGACAGTATGAAGACCCTAGTTTAGTACAGGTAATAGGGGCAAGGCTCAGTAGGAGAAGTCTTTGGCCTTTTGAATAATAGGGGACAGAGTCTTGAGATTCAGAGGCAGGGCTTCGCCAGCAGATTATGGCAGAAGTACATTATTCTCGTTATTCTTTTCATCTGGGTCCGATGGAAATATACCTTCGTGAAATGTACCATGATATGAAAGAGAATTATTGGTGGTATGGAAAGAATAAAGATATTGCTGATTTTGTAGTGTAGAGTCCCAATTGCCACCAGGTAGACACTGAACATCAGAAACCTAGCGGGCTGACTCAGGAGATAGCCGTGCCTATATGGAAGCGGGAAGAAGTCAATATAAACCTTGTTATGGGTTCATTGCATAGTAGGCGTAAATTTGACTTCATTGGGGTCATTGTTGATAGATTGACAGAATCAGCTCATTTCTTGTAAGTCAGAGATACGTTTTCAGCTAAAAATTATATTGAATTGTGCATTAAGGAGATAGTCCGATTGCACAGTATCCTAATGTCTAACGTCTCTGACAGAGGCACCTAGTTTATAGCTAGATTCTTGGAGCCATTTCAGAAATGTTTGGGAACATAGATTAACTTGAGTACAACTTTTTGTCCCCAGAAAGATGGCCAAGCAGAGCACACGATTCAGACGCCAAATGATATGTTATGGGCGTGTGTTGAAGACCTTAGAGTAATTTGGGATGAACACCTACCTCTTATTGAGTTTGCACAATAACAATTACCATTTTACTGTCAAGATGGTGCCTTATGAGGCTTTGTATGAGCAGAAATATAAGTTCCCCCTAGTACTGGTTAAAATAGGTGAGTCAGCGTCGTTAGGAACTAACATGATATATTAGACAAAAGAGGGAGTTAAACTCATTAGAGAGAGTCTATTGACAACTTAGAGTCGTTAGAAGTCCTATTATGATATACGACACAAAGATTTAGAGTTTTGTGTCGACAACTGGGTATTCCTAAAAGTTTCGCCAGTGAGGGGCGTTATAAGCTTTTGTAAGAAGGAAAATTTTAGCCGTAGATTCATCGGGACATACCGAATCTTCCAGAAGATAGGCCAACTGGCCTATGAGCTAGAATTGCATTATGGGCTAGAACATATTCATCTAGTCTTTCATGTATCGATGTTACTCAAGTGTGTAGGAGACCATTCTTGGGTTATCCCAGTTGAGGATTTTTAGGTTATAGAGTAATTGTCCAATGAGAAGATTCCAATAGCCATATTATTTAGACAGGTCCATAGATTAAGGACCAAAGATGTTGCCTATTAAAGTATTATGGAGGGATAGAACGTAGGAGAGATGACTTGCGAAGCTGGGGATGACATGAGGTCTAGATATCCTTACTTGTTCATTACCCTATGATGATAGTACATAGACTTAGACATTTACAGTTGAGGTAGGATAGTTTTCAGGTCTTACATTGTTGGTTTTGTTACTATAGTTGTCAGTTGCTCGCTTAATTATTATGGAACTATGTTATTTAGTTGTTTGTAGAGTCCTGTGAGACACCTATGTTGGACTTTTTGTGTTTCAGGTTTTCGGATAGTCCATGTTACAGGGTGACTTTGCAAAAAATTTCGAGCAAAGCCTAAGAATTGAGTATCTTGAGGTTAAATTACATTCCATGATGAATGTCCCTAAGAGGGGGAATGATTTTACACCCTGTAAGTTTTTTTCGTCTAGACGACGTGTCTGTGTGTGCATGTTAAGAGTTCCTAGAGCATGGAACATGCAGGAGAAGACTCAAAGGTGGAGCACTCGAGTGCGTTATAACGCGAGCAAGAAGTCAGGGGCAGAGACAGAGCACTACGGGCACCACATCGCACACCCCTCCCTGTCGTACTGGGGGACGCATCGCACCTCTATCCCACTATTATAAGGGGCACGCCACGGACCGCTGCCACCACCCTCTATACATATTTAAGTTTGTGATTTAGTTTTATTTAAAACATTTTCCAAAAGATGACCCTCAGCCATGGATGACTTTCTTCACTAGGATTTCATCTTTTAGAATCCAAATTGCACTATTAAATCATCTCCAAATGTTGATTCTTCTTGGGTAATGATTCCTATGCATACAAAGAACATAGCTATGACTTGAATCTTCGAAATTTTCCAAGTTCTATGGGGTCCCGCCAAGTAGAAGTCATAGAAATGACTTCTAATCAAGTCCTAACTATCTACAAAAGATAAGTAGGTATTTCTACCATTCTAATTTAAAAGAATTCATAAGATTTCATCGACTTGAACTTGTTTTGATGTATTTTCGTTATGTTTGTGGGTTATGAATTGCTAGACTAATTCTTGAATCATAATAGCCCTGTTCCCTTGGCGTAAAAGATAGAATATAGATGGATTACAAGTTCTTGATCGCAACAGGATTGATTAAACAGAATTCGGCTATTGATGTATGTTAAGGCTAACCTCCTTCGGCAAGTTATTCTCATCGTATAGTTAATACTACTTATACTATTGTAGTTGTTACACCCTAGAAGCTGATCACGGGCAAAAATAGCATGTCCAAGTGATACTTTATAACTTAAATTAACCTTGTTTATCTAAGTATTTTATACATTTTCATGTAATTTTATATAAATGTGAATATATGTACTAACCAACATGATTAGTCCTTGTTTTGTAGGTTTTAATGATTTTTAGGAACTAATCAGAAGTTGGTGAAGGAAAGGAATGGAGTCGGAAGCAACGGGCGAAAGTCGGCAAGGAGAGGCCATGGCAAAGTGGCCACGCCGGGGGCGTGCCACGGCGTGCGTGTGCCGCGCCCTAGCGTCGTGCCACGCCAATGCAGACATCACGCACTGTCACAGCAGAAAGCCACGACGACGCGCGCCAAAGGCGATATCACAGCCCGAGCCACCTCCGCGACAAGGGTTGTCCTTCGCGGCGCCCGGGCGGCGTGACACCTTGCCAACGCGGCGGAGTGCGCCTAGAATCGAGTTTTGGGCGGTTTCAGTAAGCCTCAGCGTTTGGGCCGTGTCACGGAGGCAGTGCTCCGCGTGCACTCCGTGACACGTTGCTTATTCCGGGAAAAATTCCTACTATTATAAATAGCACACTTAGGTTTTATTTTTAGATATTCGACTTGGTGGAGCAAGAACGTGGGTTACGGGCGGTTAGAGGGCCGAAAATTCTTAGGGTTTTTCTCTATCCCTTTCTTCTTTCTTTCAATTATTTGCTTATAGTTATACTCATTTAGCGATGTTTAATCCACAAATGAGTGGCTAATTACACTTCTTGCTGTGGTTAGGAGCAATTATATATGAAATATGGTATTGATCATCTTATTTTTCCATCTTTTCTTTCATGGTTGTTCTATTAATTCTTGTTCTTGCCATTGTCTCGGCCAATGTTAATGTAAATCCAAAAAGTCGGTTTCACTCAAGAGAGAGCACGAGGAATTGGAAAGTTGTGAATTAATAGGATATGATCTTTTCTTGGATTTGGGAAAATTGAAATTGATTTACCTTCGGGGATAGAAATATACACAGAAAGTCGTATTAGTCAAGTGTGGAATCGGTTTTGTATGGCTAGAACATGAATTTCTTCTTATCACGTGTGAAATGTAGGTGGAAGGTTCATGATTCTTAAGTTGGGTTAAATACTTAATCCATAGGCATAAGTTAGACTAGCAATAGGAGAAAAGATTAACCAACATATCGATAATTAATTTCTCTACATGTTAGTTTTTATGCTTGACATGCTCACATTCTAGTTCGAGACTCACTTGTATATTCATTTTAGGCTTAGTATAAATTTAGATAACAAAATATAAAAACTTTTCTTTACATTGTTGTACGCATTTTTTAGAGTTATAGTAAAGTGACACTTGAGTAGATTTAGACCATAGTCCAGTCCACCAGTAGGATCGATACTTAGCTTATAGGCCACTTACTACTTGTTCGACCACGTGCACTTGCGTGTGAGTCATCCAGTTCACCGAACAAGTTTTTGGCGTCTCATTGTCGGGGGCCCGGCAATTGGTAAAATTTTCTTAAGTGTTAGTTAACGAATTCTATATAAGTGCGACAACGTAGTCTTGATTTTCTTTTAAATCTTTTTGATTTTCGGAATACCCTTCTTGACATGACATCATGGAACACAAACGGTTTAATGGTGTATACTCATATTTTGATGAACCTTTTTGAATTTCGGAGGACACCACTGTTGGTGGCAACATTGTAACACATGCAACATATGTAATTGGTCAAGATGGCCATTAGGATGGCTGTCCGAATATACTCCCCTTCCCAGAGCCCTACTATGAGTCATACATTTGTTTTGATGAATATAGGCATGCTGAAAATGAGACTTGGGGCGCAGGGCCAGATAGAAGACATCTTGAAACAACTCCTTGAGCAATCGAAATGATGAAGGAGGCAATGGCAACATTGAATGTCGGGAAAGAGAGAGGAGAATGCGAGAGGCTCCTAAAAGGATGAGCGTTAAATTCCACAGAGATGATTCTTGAAATTGAAGCTTATGATGTTAATTGTGAGTTGTGGCGATATTCCAAGGAAGACAAGGTGAATTTCGAGATGGCTTGAGCATTTTAGAACCTCTTGAGTGTCAAGTGATGAGCTCATATTTAAAGAAAATTCGTTCGGGAGAAAAGATAGAGTATGCCCCATTCGACACTCTTGGAGATAGATGTTGATGCGGAGAAGGGTATACAAGTAAGGAGGAGTCAATTACGGTGCGGTTTGAGTCGGAGGTGCATTGGACCCCACTCGAAGCATTTTCTGAGTTTGGTTGACGAAATAGAAATGGAGTCTTCCGAGCTTATAGAGAAATGTCGAGAGGAGGACCAAGCCCCATATGTCCCCGAAATTTGCTGAGTCAATAAGACAAAATGACTTCACTTGTTAAGGACCAATAAACGTCGAAGGCAGCATCTACTGGCAGATCTGACAATTTTCCACCACCACCCAGGAGCATAAGAAATTAGAGAAGAAATTAGGGGTGAGATTCATATCCTCAAGGTGGAGGAAAAAGCGGCTAAATGTAATACGTCGTGCCGCGACGTAAAATTAAGCTTGGCAGCAGGAGAGCAGCAAGGGTACCACGGAGTACCATTTTAATTTCTTGCATTTTATAGATTTTATTTATTTTTCAATTTTTTGTTGTTTGGTGGAAAGTTAAGCATAGATGGAGGGGGAAGTCGAGTACCCTTGGGAGGAAGCTAACAAGCATGGAGAAAAAGTGTAGGGTCGAACACCCCACCTTAGTAAAGTTGAAAACCATGTTGTTCGCTAGGCTTAAAGGCCTCGGGAGTATTTCTCACCCTTTTTAAATATAAATTTGATGCTATGAGGACATAGCATGATTTAAGTGTGGGGTGAGGGAAATTTCAAGGAAATTTCAAAATTTTCTGTGCTTAACAAATTTTTGGTGAATATAATGCTTATGGAAAAAAAATTGGAGAAATTTGAGAAAATTTTGTGAGTCAGAGCATGAATTCATCACCGGGTGGTTTTCTTTTTCGGTTCTTTTAGACGGGGTGGGGGAGGTCTTTGAAGCGAAGAATAAATTTTTATTTTATTTTATTTTTTATTTTTATTTGCAATACGTATACCAATGGTTTAGTCATAGTTAGGGATTTATTTCCGACGATGGATGGATGACGACCGTCTTGAGGAAAAACTAGTCAGCCAGAGTTTGGTTTTTGAACATGTAGCTAATTGATGCTTGATGTTCTTGTTATGTGCTATACATGATTGTGAGATGCAAGTATGTTCAGTGTTGAAGCATGCAAATGTATAACTTTGTTTGAGAATCTTAGGCACTTGAATGTGACTCAATATGATTGAAGCTTAATGTTTGAATTCGTGTGATTAGTAGGCAGAGTCTGTTGAATGTGTCTTGAATTGAGCATGTGCCATGAGTGTAAGGTTTTGAGTATTACGTGCTATGGTGGAATTTCTAGAACTTGCTTGGTGTGTTTCAAAACTAAATGAAGGATGTGGTGTAGGAGATGATTTAGGCATTTCTTTGAATTAACCTTATTGTTATCCCTCATTTTACACTGCTTGTGAATGGTTATAATCATAGTTAGCCATTGAGCCTTGAGCCTATTCTTTGATAAGCTGTAACACAAGCTTAATCATTTCTTTCATTATCCTTGAATTTGATCAAAGCTCAAGGAAGCACTTAAGTGAAAATCTAAAAGAGTAACGGAGTGAGAAGAATGAAAAGGAAGAAAGTGGAAGTTGTAAAGAGAGAAAGGTCAAAGGTGCACTTGTGTAAATGGTTGATTATTAGTAAGGAGTGAGAAAACAAATGAAGAAAAAAATATTTATAAAATAACACTCCTTACTAATAAGCTAAAATTGCCTAAAAAGAAATGGGGGAACAAAAAGAGGAAAAACTACCAAGGATAAAAAGGTGAAGTAGGGAAGGAAGTTCGCAATGAGGGGCGTGATGTCCAAAGTGCTTGGGGGAGATAGTCACTATTACGAGCTATAATAGTACCTACCTATACCTGAGTTACATTACAACCTAAAGTCCTACTTGATCTTACATTCGTACATCCTCAAATTAGTGGGGTAAAACACTAAGGGCAAGCTTATGGGTCATGACATGATGCATGTGAATTCTTTGTGAGAGAATTGTAATTTTATTCATGTACCACACATGTTGTGATGTAAAATTGTTTTTGCGTAGGGTGGGTAACTCTCTCTTTCCGTGAGGGCACATGTTTAATGACGGATAAAATTCATATGGGATTTCTTAATCAGTTGATTTGCATGAGTTTGCTAAGCGTGAGAGTCGATTCTTGAAACTAAAATACCCTTCAATCTTGTGGTTTTAAAAATTAAAGATAAAAACATAAAGGTAATTAATTTATAATTAAAAATATTAAATAATCATCATAGACGTAACTTGAATTATCTTTCTAAATTAGTTATGTGTGAGTCTTCATTTATATAAGATGTAAAAGGGTTTTTCGAGGACGAACAAGGTTTTAAGTGTGGGGTAGGTGATCACGGGAAAAAATAGCATGTCCAAGTGATACTTTATAACTTAAATTAACCTTGTTTATCTAAGTATTTATGCATTTTCATGTAGTTTATATAAATGTGAATATATGTGCTAACGACATGATTAGTCCTTATTTTGTAGGTTTTTAATGATTTTAGGAACTAAATCGGAAGTTGGTGAAAGGAAAGGAATGGAGTCGGAAGCAACGGGCGAGAGTCGGCAAGGAGGCCATGGCAAGGCTGGCCGCTCAAGGCAGCGTGCCACGCTGTGCGTGTGCCGCGCCTAGCGCCGTGCCACGCCAATGCCGAGCATCGCAGCAGCACCTTAGAAAACCTGGCGTGCGCGCCAAGGGCGATGTCACGGCAAACCACCTCCGCGACAAGGGTTGTCATCGCGCGCTTGACGGCGTGACACCTTTTGCCAACGCGGCGGGTGTAAGCGCCTGGGAGTCGAGTTTTGGCGGCTTCCACATTAAGCCTCTCGCGTTTGGGCCGTGTCACGGGAGGCAATGCTCCTTCGATGCACTCAGACACGATTGCTTGTTATTAGGAAAATTCCTACTATTATAAATAGCACACTTAGGTTTATTTTTAGATATTACGACTTGGTGGAGCAAGAGCGTGGGTTACGGGCGGTTGAGAGGTAGAAAATTCTTAGGGTTTCTCTATCCCTTTCTTCTTTCTTTCAATTGTTTGTATGATTTACACTCATTTAACGATGTTTTATCCACAAATGAGTGGCTAATTTTATTTCTTGCTGAGGTTATGAATTGTTGTATTGAAATGTAATTGTTGATCATCTATTTTCCATCTTTTCTTTCATGGTTGTTCTATTAATTCTTGTTCTTCTTTGCATTGATATCGGCCAATGTTAATGTAAATTCAAAAAGTCGGTTTCACTCAAAGAGAGCACGAAATTGGAAAGTTGTGAATTAATAGGATATGATCTTTTTCTTAGTTTGGGAAAATTGAAATTGGTTACCTTCGGGATAGAAATATACACGAAAGTCATATTAGTCAAGTGTGGAATCGGTTTTGTATGGCTTGAACATAGATTTCTTCTTATCACGAAATGTAGGTGGAAGGTTCCATGATTCTTAAGTTGGGTTAAATACGGAAGTTTTAATTCATAGGCATAAGTTCGACTAACTTAGCCGGAAGAAAGATTAACCAACATGTCAATTGTTTTCTCTACATGGGTTTAGATAGTTAAAGTTTCACATGTCAATTTTAGACTTAGTATAAAATTAAAACCATAAAATAAAAACTTTTCTTTACATTATTTTCTTTTGCATTTTGATTCTGACTAATTGATACTTAGTAGATTTGCCGTAGTCCATCCACATGGGATCGATACTTGGCTTACTTGTGCAACTTACTACTTGTTCAACCACGTGCACTTGCGTGTAGTCATCCGAGACACCCGAACGAAGCCTAATATTAGACCCGAGTTGGAAATGGAGAAAATTGAATTTTTCTTCATCGGAGTCACATAATGATGAATCCGTGGCCAGGTAGGAGTAGGAAGCAGTCATGGAGTAATTCGTGGGGTGAAGATTGGTCACAGTTTGGAATCTTGACTTCTGGGGTGATCACGGACATGATCGGAGTCATAGTAGGCACCATGACTCTTCAGAAATCGATGGTCAAAGATGATATGAAGGAAGAAGAGAATGGCGAGTGTGCCTAACTCTTTGGTCACCACTATTCGTTGGGTACAAGAGTCATGGTGCTCCTTTGCTTAGTGACCTTTCAGAGAGTTACAGTCTTGTAGGCGATGACTAGTGACCACGAGTCATTCCCCTTGGCAACGACCGTCCAATCCCTCGTTAGGACTGGCAGTCTATTTTTTCCCCTACAAGTTTATTAAAGGATTTTCCGTAATTGGTTTGTTTCCTAAGACCTAAACTATGTCGTTAGAATGGAGTGTTTTAAAGAGTTTAAGTCATTCTAAACATGTTGTCCTAATTCATGCATGCGCGTCTAGAAGTTTGAGAGGTGATCAAAGCTAGTTCTTGAAGTTTTTCCTCAATTCTCTTTGGAATATCAGGAAGTATGAAAATCAGATCCCTTTAGATATTTACGGCTATGAATAGTTTCAATTTTCCACACCCATGCCCAATTCCCCTCTCAATTCATGATGTTCTAATTGATGATTCCATGGGGTTTCTCTACCCAATGCATGAATTCTAAGTTTCCAATCATGGGTATAATCTAAGTATGTTTTGAATGATGAATTATTATTAATGGGCAGATTTTACCTTTGCTTTAAATCATAAATTATGTTTCAAGTTTTCTAAAATATGATGCCCATCCATCAATGTTTATGAAAGTTCAGATCCATGAGATATATTTTCAAGTATGATGTGATGTTTATGAAGAAAGTAGTTTCAAAATACCCATGTTTATGTTTATGTTTTCAAAGTGAATCAAATTGATTTCAAGTATGTTTAAGTATTTCGAAAGCCCATATGATCATGTATGTTTTATGATTTCATGAACTAGCTTACCGCATGGTTTTGGAGTCAAGACTCCAATTAGTTTTCATCTTGTGGTATGGTTTGAGCCAAGGCTCCTCATGTTATAATTTCAGATTATGCATGTATGTTATGATTGACTTCATCATTACTCAATGGTGACTTCGTTGAAAAAGGATGGAGAGCATATGCATGCTTTTAGGAGTATAGCAAGGAGTAGGCTAAGGGTCGGTCGACCCTATGCCTCTGAACTACGCACGCCAACGTAGGTGTAAATGAATTATTTGGGACCTCCTTGTGAGCTTTCTCCTACCCCTAAAGGGCCTTAAACGATATCGATATCATGGTAGCCCTTAGCCCTAGAAAGGCTTTGGGCGGCTTTGCCCACTTGAGTGTAATAGTCGAAACCATGTAAGCTCTATGATGGTAATGTCGGTTATATGAAGAAGTCTCCCATTGTTCCTTATGATTTTCGGTTATGTATTTACATCGTCACGACTTTATGTTTTCGGTAGGTTTGATCAATGTTCGGTTTACTTATGATTATCGGTTTTCCCTTTTTGGTCATTCTATTCGATTATGATGTTTAGTTATGTTCCTTATCATGATTTGAAACTAGCATGCAAGCCCTACTCTCATAGTTCTTATCTTGATTATATTTTATATTATGCATGGTCAATGATTTTACTTACTTAGCGGTTTTACTTACCTTGCATACTGTTATATTCACATCTTGTACTTGTATACTCTATAACATGTCATTTTCATGATATAGGCTCTAATACCAGAACTACATCCATAGCTAGTCGGAATTTGGGGTTAGCTATTCTCGGTATCGGTTGGTGAGTCCTCATCACAAGGGCCCTTGTTATCAATTTTATGTTTATTTTCGGTTTTCAGGCGCAGAGTTAGTTGGTGTCTTGTCCCATCCAACTCATTAGTATTAGAGCTTTTCGGACATAGTTGTATTTCGAGGCTTTAGACTTGTGCATGTAATCGGATGTTATGTCTTGTTTAGACTTCCGCTATGTTGTTATGATGATCTTCTACTTGCACATATTATTGAGTTAGATGTCATGTTCATGCCATGGGTCTACTTGGAGCCTGTCGGGGTTTGTCCCGTGTCAATCGGCCCATGTTCGGAATTCGTGACAAACATATTATTAGATCATTAGGTTTTGAAGCATCCTAGGGTGTCCCAAAGTTGCGTTAAGTAGAGTCTTTTTCATGGGTGTGAAGCGAGGCACACACACATAACGAAGAGACTACGAGACGTTTTGGAAATGTTCCTTCTTTCATGATCTAAGTCATGCGGTGAAATGTCTCTCTATCCTTCTAACTCGTGCTATACGCATTTTACGAATCATGCCTCCCCATAGAGTTAATGGAAGGATAAATAGAAACAGAAATGTCCACGAGGATAGCAATGGAGCCAGGCAACGATAGTCCCCACCAACCCACGGGCATATACCCAAGCCAATTGCCACGTAATTCGGTGCAACCATTGATTTTAGCCTAGGTCTTGACCTCGGGTCAATCGGCTGATGGCGCATGTCCTCGGAATAGGAATGCGACGATGGCGGGATTAGAGACTTTATGAGATGATCCCTCCCAATTTCCTTGGGTCGAAGGTGGATGAGGATCCATATGAGTTCATTGAGGAGATTTTGAAGATAACTTAATTATGGGGGTGACGGGGGAGGGAGTGCACCAATTTTGCCTCGAATCGATTAAAGGGTTGCGCACATTCGGTTCAGCTGATGGAAGGATAGGAGGGAAGTTGGAGTAGGCCTATCGGTTAGGATGAGTTCCATCACTTTTCTAGACAGTTCTTCCCTTAGGAGATGCCAAGGAGATCAAAGCACCCTAGTTTGTGAATCTAGCACAAGGAAAGATGACGATTCGGGGAATATGCCTTTGAGTTCACTCATCTGTCCAAGTGTTACTTTGAGATGGTGGCGGATCGGCCGTGTGAGCATGTTTGTACACGGGATAGTAGACTATTTGGTCGGGGATTCTTGGGTTGTGATTCTTCTTCGGGATATTGACTTTGCTCGGATAGTCATATACGCTCGGAAAATGGAGGGTAGTGTAGGTGAGTGAGCGGGAGAGAGAAGCTTGAGGCCGGGGCGGTCGAATCGGTTCTGCGGAGACCTAGTGGGCATCGTCAATAGTCCAACTAGAGATCTTTAACCCCACCGCCTTCGGCTATGAGTGTTCCATCGGTCCAACACGATTGAGGGACAACCATCGAGCTCGAGAGGTCGAGTAGAGGCCGCGAGGGGACTAGCCCTCCAGTCAGCGGATACTGGCGGAGACACATAGGCCGAGTGTTTGACGAGTGCAGTGTTTGCTTCGGTCGCGAAGCCTAGACACATGCTTAGAGAATGTCTAGCAGTGAGACAGGGTAATGATAGGGGCCGAGGCCACAGCTTCTAGCTCATCGGCTCCACCGGCACACCCGGCTCGGCGAAGGGCATCTACCAGTATAGGTTGCGGACAACACCAAAATAGATTATATGCCCTCTCATCTTGTTAAGAGCAGGAGGTCTCCTTGATGTAGTCACTAGTATGTGTGAGTATTCCATCATGATGTACCATGCATTGTTAGATTAGGGCTACTTTCTTTTGACACCCTATGTTTCTAGTAGTTTTAGAGAGTCAGTCTTTAAATCTTATCAAAACCCTTCTCAATCTCTACTCTAGTTGATGATTCAATTACTTAGGTTTAGATGAGTGTATAGAAATTGCCCCGTCACAGTCTTCAAAAGTCACCTCGTGATTTAGTAGAGTTAGCCATGAACTATTTTGATGTTATCCTCGCATGGATTGGATATTTGCATGCTATGCCTCGATCAATTGTATAGCACGTGTAGTAGAGTTCAAATTTCGGGGTGAGCCAATCCTAGAGTGGAAGGGTAGTTCCTCTGTGCCTATAGGTCATTTCATTTCATACCTTAAGGCCCGAGAAAAGATGATTTCTAAGGATTTGTGTAACATCTAGTTAGGGTTAAGGATGCTACATCCAAGACCTCAGACTATCAATCGAGTTCTAGTAGTATGTGAGTATCCGGAAATTAACTCCCGGATGATTTATCGGGAATCCCTCTCGAGAGATTGATTTTGGTATTGGCCTCCTTCGTGATATGCGGCCTATATATATTCCTCCTTACGAAATTGCTCCAACTAAGCTAAAGGAGTTGAAGGAACAGTTTAAAGACCTTCTAGACAAAGGATTCATCGAACCTAGCAAATCCCCATGGAGTGCATCGGTTCTCTTTGTCCTCCAAGAAAGATGGTTCCCTTGATGTGTATTGACTATCGACAATTGAACAAAGTTACCATCGAAAATTATGTATCCTCTCCCTAGGATTGATGATGATTTGTTTTACCGGCTTAGGGGGTGCTAGGTGTTTTAAAAGATAGACCTCGAGATCAAATATCACCGGCTCAGGTTCGGGAGAGTAACATTTTGAAGACATCCTTTAGAACTCGATATAGTGTTACGAGTTTGTAGTTATGTCTTTTGGAATATTAGATATCTATAGCTTTTATGGATTTTATGAACACGGTGTTGAAGCCATACTTTTTGATATGTTTATTTGGTGTGTTCATATACTTGATGATATCCTTAGATACTCTCGGAGTGAGGAGGAGCATGGCGCTCATTTGAGGGTGGTGCTATAGACCTTGGAGGATCATCACCTATATGCTAAATGAAGTAAATGCGAGTTTTGATTTAACTTCCGGTGGCATTTTAAAGGTCATGTAATTGTCAAGTAAGGGTGTACGGTGGATTCTCAAAAGATCGAGGCGGAAAAGAATTGGCCTAGATCGATTAATCCTTCGGATATCGGGACTTTCTTAGGTTTATTTAGTTGTGCTCGGATATTGGTTGAGGGTTTTTTCATCTATTGTAGCCCCATTTACCTAAATTGACCTAGAGAAGGCAGAATTTCAATGGTCAGAGGCGTGTGAGCATAGTTTTTAGGTGTTGAAGACTTGACTCACCTCGGCAGAGTGTTAACCTACACAAGGGTACCATTTGATTTGTGGTATATTTTGATGCCTCTAGGATAAGCCTTGGTTGTGTATTGATGCATCATGGTAAGGTTATAACATGTGCTTCACAGCTGAAGCTTCATGAAAAGGAATTACCCGACTCATGATCTTGAATTGGCGGCGAGTAGTATTTTCCTTGAAGATTTGGATACACTATTTGTACGGGGTTCATGTAGATGTGTTTACGGATCACAAGAGCCTGAAGTATGTGTTGCAAAGGATTTGAATCTCCATCACAGAAGGTAGGTTGAGCTGCTCAAAACATTATGATATAAGTGACCTTTACCATTTGGGCAAGGCTAACGTGGTAGCAGATGCTCTTAGTAGGAATTCTATGGAGAGTGTGTCTCATGTAGATGAGGAAGAAGGAATTATTGAAGGATGTGTATCGGCTTGCACGGTTGGGAGTTTGTTTGGTTGACTTTGACCGATTGTGATTTTATTGTTGAATTGTATCGAGTCATCCTTGGTGGTGATGTAAAGCTAGACGGAACAAGGATCCTATTTTGTTAAAGCTAAAGGGAAGCTATTTAGAATCGGAAGGTAGAAGTCTTCTTCAAAGGGAAGATGGTGTGCTTGATATCGGGGTCATTTATGTGTCAGGTATGTTGATGAATTGCTAGATCAAATGTTGCATGAGGCTCATAGTTCTAAATATTCCATACATACAGGTGCCACCAAGATGTGCGGGCCTACTGGTCTATTGGTGGAATGGTGTGAAGAAGGACATGGCAGAATTCATGGCTGTATTATTAGGAATTTTCAATAGGTGAAAGTGGAGAATCATAGTCGGGGAGGTGTACTTTAAGACATAAGTATTCCACATGGAAGTGGGAGAAAATAAATATGGACTTCACCATAGGGTTGCCTACTTTTTCGTCGATGAAGTATGACTCCCGTTGGGTGGTTGTGGACGGAGTTGACCAAAGTAGCTCATTTCCTACCAATCAAAACTATCGATTCGGTGGAGGATTATGCTAAGCTATATACTCGGGAGTTAGTTAGGTTGCAGGGAGTTCCATTGTCCATCACTTCAGATAGGGGTACTCAACTTACCTCCCAGGTTTGGAGATTGTTTCAAAACGGACTCATTGCACCGAGGTTAAGCTTAGGTAGTTAGTTCGATTGCAGGGAGTTCCATTGTCCATCACATCGAGATAGAGGTACTTAGTTTAGCTCCCAATTTCCGGAGATTGTTTCAAAAGGGACTTGGTACTTAGGTCAAGCTCGATTCGGTTGCATGAGTTCAAAGTACATCCATTATATCAAATAGAAATTGCTAGTTTACCTCCCAGGTTTGGAGATTGTTTCAAAACGGACTTGTTACTCGAGGTCAAGCAACGCCAGCGTTTCATCCGCAAGCAGGATGGTTAGGCGGAGTGGACTATTGATTCGAGGATATATTGAGAGCATATATGATTGCCTTCAAGGGTAGTTACTCGGAATTATCATTCGCCTCTAATTGATTTGTGTATAACAGCAACTACCATTCCAACATTTACATAGCTCCGTTTGATGCTCTCTATGGCGGAGTGTAGATTGCCTATTGGATGGTTTGAAGTGGTGAAGCTATAATGATAGTCTGATTCGGTCCATGAGGCTATAGAGAAAGTTCATCTTATAAGGAACGAGGTTGAAAGCCGGCTTAAGTCGCCAAAGTCCTATGCGGATGTGAGGAGGAGGAACTTGAGTTTGAAGTCAATGATTGGGTTACGAATGGTATTTCCCATGAAGGGAGTGATGAGATTTGGAAAAAGGAGAACCAATCCTCGTTATGTTGTCCCGTACAGTTATGATGGGTTGGCATGGTAGCATACGAGTTGGAGTTTCCGTCAAAATTAGCTTGATCCATCGATTTTCCAAAGTATCGTTCTTAGAGAAATGTTTGGGTGATCGACTCTGGATTTGTTAGGTGACATAGGTGTGAAGGACAACCTTAGTTATGAGGAGGTTCTAGTGGAAATCTTGGATTGTCGGGTTCGAAAGCTAAGAAATAAAGAAATAGCTTTAGTCAAAGTTTTATGGAGAAATCAGGAGGTTGAGGGAGCTACGAGGGAAGCCGAAGTAGGTATGATGGATTGATATCCACATCCTATTCCTTTCGCTCGATTTCGACGCAAAGGTATAAGTTTCCTTCTTAATACTCTATTCAATTTCATGTTCAACTCATGTACCTCAGTTTCTTTCATGTAAATGGGTGTATGTGTGGTTAGATTGATCGATCATGTAGTTCAAATTAGAGTACATCGAGTCCATCGGTTTCGGCATGTATTTTGATATTTGAGTATGATTACATTCTGTGCTTTTGTGTATGATTTTTCAACATTCAAGGATGAATGTTCCCAAGGGAGATATTATATAACCACGAGCCCTAAGGTCGGCCGAGAGTTGAAATGGAAAACTAAATTTTACGCATCGAGGTCGCCAGGATGAGACGTCCCATGACCCGTGGGGTAGGCCACGAGTCGTGGAGTGACTTGTGGGGTGAAGATTGTAATGGTTTGAAATCTTGACTTTGGGGTGACCAAAACATGACCACAAGTTGTGGTCGGCACCATGACTTATTAAGTGGAGTTGTGGTCAAGGATGATATGAAGGAGAGAGCGAGAATGGGCGTGTACCCTAGCATTTGGTCACCACAGAGTCGTTGGTACTGCGATTCTATAGTGTTCCTCATGGTTACCCTCGGAAGTTTTGGAAGTGTAGGCAATGACGGTGACCACGAGTCATGGTCACTAGTAACGGCCGATCAGTCCCTCATTGGGACTAGCGAGTCTATTTTTCTGAGTTTATTAAGGTATTTTCCATAGTCGTATGTTCTAAGGCCTAAAATCGTCATTTTAAAGTCAAATTGGAGTGTTTGAAGAGGGTTAAGTCATTCTAAGCCTATCCTAATTCATTCATGCAAGACTAGAAGTTTTAGAGGTGATCAAAACTAGTTCTTCAAAGTTATTCCTCAATTCTCTTTGGGCTATCAAGGATGTTTGAAAATTAGACCCCTTCAGGTATATAAGTCTATGAATGGGTGAAATTGTCCACACCCATGCCTAATTCCTTCTCAATTTATGATGTTCTAATTGATGATTCCATGGGGTTTCTACCCAATGCATGAATTCCTAAGTTTGATCATGGTTATGATCTAAGCATGTTTTGAATGAGAAATTATGATTAATGGGGAAAATTTGACAACATTTTAAATTATAAATTATGTTTCAAGTTTTCGAAACTATGATGCCCATCAATGAACGTTCATTAAAGTTGAGATCCATGAGATAAATGTTCAAGTATGATGTGATGTTTATGAAGAAAGTGTGATTTTGAATTGCAAGTTTTGTGTTCATGTTTTCAAAGTGAATCAAGTTGATTTCAAGTATGTTTAAGTACTGTACAAGCCCATATGATCAAGTATGTTTTATAATTTCATGAATTAGGTTACCACATGGTTTTGGAGTAAAGACTCTATTATTTTTAGCTTGTGGTATGGTTTGAGCCAAGGCTCCTCATTTATAATTTCGGATTATGCATGTATGTTATGTTGACTTCATCATTACTCAATGGTCGGCTTCGTTGAAAAATGATGGAGAGCATATGCATGCTTTTGGAGTATTGTATAGCACCCAGGCTAGGCTGGGGTCATCAACCTATGACTCGGAACTACGCGCCAACGTAGGTGTAATCGAGATTATTTAAGACCTCCTTTGGAGCTTTCCCCTTCCTTAAGGGGCCTTGAGCTTGATATCGATATCATGGTAGCGCCCTTAGCTTTGGCAAGGATTTAAACGGCTCTACCCACTTGAGTGTGATAGTTAGGGAACCACGTAAGCTCTATCATGGTTATGTTGGTTATATGAAGAGTCTCTCAACACATTTCCTCATGATTTCGGTATGCATGTACATTAGTCATGACTTAATGTTTTCAATAGGTTTGACTAAATGTTCGATTTTACCTTTTGGGTTATACGATTCAGTTATGATATTCGATTATGTTCAAATCATGATTTCGAAATTAGCATCCAAGCCCTACTCGAGATTCTTATCTTGATTATGTTTATATTATGCATGTTCAATGGTTTTACTTACTTAGCGGTTTTACTTATCTTATGTCTCGGTACATTCCACATGCGACGCATACTCTATACTTTGTATCATTTTATGATACAAGTTAGATATCCAGACTCCATCCACATGGCTAGTGGACTTAAGGTTATTTATTCTCGATATCGATTGGTGAGTCCTCATATTGTGAGGGCCCTTCTTATAATTTTTGTTGTATTTTTAGTTTTAGGCGCAGAGTTAGTTGGGGTCTTTCCCATCAACTAATAAGTATTAGCGGCTTTTCGGACATAGTTGTATTTCGGCTTTAGACTTGTGCATGTAATCGAGATGTTATATCTTGTTTAGGCTTCCGCTATGTTATTTATGATTATCTTTCGCTTATCTATGATTGAGTTAGATTTATGTTCATCCCATGGGTCGACTTGGAGCCTCTCAAGTTTTTTTTTTTGTATGTGTGTCGATCGACTTATGTTGAGTTATGTGATAGTAGCTTATGATTATACATTTGTGGTTGGTAGCTCACGAGATGAATTGAAAGGGGGTTACATAGGATCCCTTGTTGGGAAGATATATTAAGTTTTAGTATCGCTAGAATCTCGACAAAGAGATTCCATGTTAAGTTATTTACCGTCTAGATAGACTAGTAATGTTTCTTTGCTATCTTTTGAGGCCAAATAGGCTTTTGGTTATTTGTTAGCGTACTTTGTTAAGTTAGGAAGAATAAGGCGTAGAATGATTATAACTTTCTATAAGATGCCTATATATATAAGTAAAAGCTCGCCTATAGGCCATTGGAATACCTTGACATCTAAAGGACTAGAATTTTGATAGAGTGGCCTTATCTTCGAGTTAGTGGAACCCAGGGTGCCCTATTTAGCCAGGTGGTAGCTTTCTAGGTTAACTACCTCTCGGTGACTATATAGCTTCTTTCGACTTATGATTGGTCATATTGATCGCTCGGGAAACCAACGTAGGTATTACAAGTTTGGTAGACTACGTTGCCCCTAAGTAGGGACTTTATCGGTGACCATACGTGGGGTTAACGCCTCGGGCTATTGTACGGATGCCACATGCATGTAGCCTAGAAGGGTTAAGTTTAAGAACGCCTTTTGCCCTCACGGGGCTACGAGTTGTTTACATGAGCTATATGCTACCCGGATAGACCCAGTTGATGCCTATCAAGCTGAACCATAATATTACATTATCACCTATGAGTTAATAATTGTTGTGGCTTCCTATAAGAGAACATTTGTAGGTGCTGAAAGATATTATTAATTTGGCCCTTGAAGTATCATTATCACTTTTCTTTCTTTTCTTCCTTGTTATTCATGTATTGGTGGACCTTCAATATCAAGTCTCACTTATGCCTAATACTATTTTGGATCCCAGCAATTTTGCGAGGTCTCACAAAAGCGAAGAATAAGCTACTTTTGTGGGCTAAGAAAGAATAAGGCTTAGGCTCAAGGGGTTAACTAGGGAATATGCTTAGGAAGGTAAAACATACCTGGAAAGGCATGGATTTTTCAAAGAGATGCCTTAATCATCTCTTAACTCTAACAGCCTTAATCCAACATCGCTAAAGTAAAGTTCTAGATGCTACAATATATATAAAATAAAACAATTAAATCTTACCTCATGTCAATAAGACTCTAGTTGGTTTCCTATAGCTACACATTCATACAATCAAATTGAATGACATTCTTCATTATAAAGCCCTAAGTATATTATGAGTCAAACTAAAGAACTTTGTGTGTGTCTCTTGTAAGTTTCCCACTTAAGATGACCACATAATTGCCTCTAGCTTAGCATCTAAGATTTATGTCAAAGAGCACAAAAGTGATTTATGTATGACTCAACAAAAATTAAAAAAAAAGTGACTAAATTCCTTAAGGCAGTCGTCATCCATCTATCATAGGGAATGATCACTACTCTACATCTAGCGACTCCTAAAGCGAAAAATTACCTAGTTCAAAGGTCTCCCATTTAGAAAAGAAGCTGAGGCCATAAGAAAAAATGAAGGGTGGAGTGAGACGCCACCATTTTTGTGATTTTCAACAAAATCTTGAAGGCGTACTCACCTTTAAATTTGAAAATGTTTACTATAAAATTAGCTAACAAACTCTAACAATCTCAACTCCTAGAAAAAGCAGTTATCTAACATCGGAAGATATCTAAGTGTGGTCATCATAAATACTATATTACAAAATAAGACCTAACAAATCA
The DNA here is from genome assembly GCA_018107945.1 of Datura stramonium. Lineage (NCBI taxonomy): Eukaryota > Viridiplantae > Streptophyta > Magnoliopsida > Solanales > Solanaceae > Datura > Datura stramonium. The sequence goes on from JACEIK010002378.1 coordinate 33,549, forward strand.
TAGAGCTACTACCGCATAGGGAATGACACTATACTATACCTACTACAAATACAACAATCAAATAACAAAAACTAGAATCTCCTCCACCCCACATAAATAGTAGGAAAAGTAACTTCCTGAATTTGTTATGCATCATCTAGCGCCAAGGATTGTACTCGATCATGGTATCCTCATCATCATCCTGCGCCATCAATACATGATCCTATACACCATCATCCTCATCATCATCATTGTCCAAATGTCAACTCCGTGTGAGACATCGTGGCCTCATCATCATCTAGCGACTACTCAAAGGCGGGTCCCGCTCTACCATCTGCATGGAACTCTTCATGAGTGGGTATCATTCTCTAGGGCCTCCATCTCATCATCTATGGTAAATTGACCCAGATCCTCAACAACTCAGAATGCAGATATACGGCCTCAACTATCATCGTGTATGTGTGTTCAACTATAGTGAGAGATGGAGGCTGTGATAATGGGCTCCAGGTTAACCTTTATAACATCTATTATCTTGCACCTTTAGGGGCCTGCTCTAGGTAAGTGAAGGTACCTCTTCCTCTTCAATTCTGCCTCTCTCAAAACTAGGTTAAGGCTACCATAATTATCACTTCCATCAACAATTGCCCTCGATCTTCTCTCTTTTCTTTTTTCTTACTGCTTGTCGGGAGTCTTGCTCTAAAGTTGATTGGTATTCCTTTCCCTCAGCATATATACCAATACAAATCACTCTCTCTTGATTTTTGTTATGTGAGTCGAGGGGAGTAACACAAAACAAACAAACTTCAACTGAGAACTTTCACCTCCTTATTTAGGTAGGAGAACACAAATATAGGTGAGTGCGGCTATGGTCCGTTCTTAACTTGAGGGCTGAAGAGATACTCACCACAAAGAGCATGGTGAATTTCTTGGTATTAGGGCCTCTCACAGCGAATAAAGTACTCGAGACGAGTTTATAGTATGTCACACCCCACCTTGGTAGGCATGACTAGCACCTAATACCCACACTAGGATCTAGGCTAACTTTGGTGGGCAAATGCACCTCTGGTGCCTACCAAAGACTCAAACAAGAAAGCCAAGCTTGCTATATCTCAGGCATGAAAGCACACGGCCTCGAGCCAGTACAAGGCCATCCAGCACCTTTAAAAAAACAAACTAACCCGGCAACACAATAGTAAAGGGATCCCTGTGTGGGATAACAAGACACCATGTTATCTAGTTATAACGGAATGAAAACAAGTAGTTATATTCGTGCTATAGTGACAAGAACACTTCAACTAATTAGCTAAACTAGGCCCCACACGGACAACACACAATATAAGACATATATTATTTAAGCTGCCAATAACAACCTACTAAGCGAAGATTGTAGTTTGCTAGCCTCTAGGAGTGAAAATATTGAAGTCGGGACGGGGCAGAAACATTCCAGGATGCTATACAACAAAAAGTAGATAAGCCTCTCACGACTGGAAACTCAGAGATAGAAAGTGGCTGTCTGCTTGACTTTGAACAGTTTGTAGGAGACCCACTTAATTTAATACGTATAAACCACCAAGGAAAGTATCATTAAGCCTAATAGTTGTACAATATGTACCGAATATGTATGGCGGTAAATGGGCGAATAGAAGGCGATAAGGGCGAAATTGAATAGAAAGAAAGGGCGAGAGAAGATAACCTATAAGCTTTCTTATCATAACCTGCATCTAGTAAGCCTTACTACACCTATATGAAATTTGAAACTATGTGACTATACATTCATATGCTACGAGTTAACAAGCAAGTATAAAACAAGAACCTAACCTCGCCTCCTTAAGTATTGAAGGTAGAAAGCAACATATAAACAACCTCTTTGGGGGCCCACTTTGACTGGAAAGTACAATTCGATCTATATACCCCTATACAGGATCTTATGATTCTACTATTTATATGGCAACCTACCTAGATTTTGGAGTGCATGCAGGCCGCGGGACTCACATGTAGCGTGTTTGAGCCCGTTGGGCTCCTGCAACTACACCCTGGGCACATAGGTTCCACGGAGGAATTCGTGTGCGGAATACGACATAAAAGTATAAGCCAATTCATGATTGTTTAATAATATGGACCTTGGGCCTAATATAGTCCCTTGGGACTTCATAGCACCTTGGGTAACATCATATATATCCTGAAAACATCCTTATAGCCATAGGCAATGACAGTTAGCAACCACAGAAGATGAATTGAAAGGCTATCCTAGGCTAGGTAATCCCAGCGATATACTATGATTAAGTCTCACTCATCCACTCAAAAAACGTGTCAGGTTCTTAAGACCTAATGCGACCGCCACTCGCCCCTAGAATAGTCCATATAGGCGCAACAAGCACACCCCGTGTGCCTGGATTTGATTAGAGGATCTGGCGGTGATCACAACCTCTAATGGTCTGGGCCCAGGTATAGGGAGAGATGCAGGTGGCCTAAATGATACTACGAATGTCATGCTAGGAAAATAATAGCTCATAAGCGGGCGCAAGGTCGCAGGCGACCAACTACGTAGTTCCTTTGCTTAGAACAATGAGTAGGGCTACTGCGGTCCAGACATGCTCTGACAGTCGGCCCTAGCATCTTTAGACAACTTACTCTAGATTCTTAGCCTTAAGGTAATACTATACTAACATGGTTCAAGTCCTTTACACCTTAACATGGAGTACATTGGAAATTTCATATGTCTTCTCTTGGCCCAATTCCTAACCTCAGTAGGTAAGTTTATCTAGACTTAGCAACTCATGGCAACTTTTTGTGCTGAGTACCTTATAGGGTGGGGCGTTAGCCCCACATTCAACTAACGATATGGTTCCCTCCTTAGGGTACCCGGGTCTATATGACTTTCACAACTAGGATAACTGCAGGCGACCTATATGACAAGCATACTAAGTCATTTGAAACTAATAGTCACTAGCACTAGCAGAACTAGAAGAAGGTTGTCATAGTTCACTAGGCAACCTAGCATCGGCTCTAAGGTATGACCATCTAATCAAATTTTTCTAGCCACAGGTGTTAAGGCATGCTCACGGCCTGCGGGTGAGCTTTCTTGACAATTTAGCCATCAAATAGGAAGTTATATCGCCAGGTGTGCTCGATGCTATCAACATACCAAATTAGACCCAATAGTTAACCATAAACTTCTAAGGCCTTGGTATGATAGAAAAACATCAGAATTCTACCAATAAAATGAACAGAAAGACGAGAGGAGTTTCTATGACCTCCTAGCACGAGTCACACTTAACATACTATTTCGACAAGGGATACTACAATATACTCCCGATACATTTTATAGAAGCTAACCACAACATATATAATCATAATCTACCGATAGCAACTAATCTGACATACATTATCGTTATCTACTAACGGCTAATTACAACATATAAGCTCATTATCTACGCATTAGCTAATCCTGATAAATACGGGATCATTATCTACTTTTGAAGGCATAGGATGCTTATGCTATACGATGGGAATAACATATCGAAGAGATAAACCCGAATATATATCGAATGCTAACTTTGGTTCACCCCAAACGGGTTTTCAACCTAAAGCGATAATTCCACTCAAGCTGGCCTCCACGGAGAAAATAAGTTTATTATTTCAATAATTGGGAATCAACGAATAGTAATATCTTTCAATAGGGTTAACTATTACTTTAATTCATTTAATTTCGGCCAAAAACTCACAATTTATCGAGAGTTGAAAAGGTAGAGATGCTTACCTATCACGTTTGTAAAGACTTAGGACTCAATTTGATAATTCCAACAATCTTTTCGGTGGGGATTGCAGCTCAATGAATTTTCAAGTATAACTCCACAGAGGTGTTCCTCCTAGGCCTAGAACTCGTTATCTAAGATAAATTTGCATTTGTATGGAGTTTAGCGGCATAATTTTTCTAGAAACTAATGAAAATTGAGAGGAGAGAATATCGGAGGGCCGAATGCGCTCTTGGAAAATGTTTGCTTTGATTTAAACTTAACCTTGCACCCTATATAGAGTTGAGGCAGGTGGCCTAGGGGCGCGATATGCCACCCACAACACAAGAGTCAGGCATGACATGCCGCTAAAGTATTTGTCCAGCCTGGTGGCGAAACTCGGTGCCTAATGCGCACAGCCTTCGGCACCGGCCTCCCGCTCGCTCGATGTGTTAGCACCGTATACTCATTCATTTTCACATGCGTCGTACTCTAAAAGTCTCAACATATGCACGCACGTGTCGGTTAAACACTAGAAACTTACGGGTTGTAGCATCATCCCCCTTAGGAACATTCGTCCTCGAATGTCCTCTTAGGCTTAAAAGACTCAACTCCTTTAACTATTGCCAAAAATTTTTAGCGAGTCTACTTTGTAATATGGACTATCAAAACCTAAAACACGAAAGTCAACATAGGCATCTCACGAGATGCTACAAGCGACGATTCAATATGGCTTCATACATAAGGCGAATAATACAGAAGCAATACATTATATGATACGTAACAACACCATAATTGAACAACAATATCACCTCAGCTACTCCAATAAGGGTAAGGTATACAAGGATATCTAGACCTCATTTCATCCTCGGCTTCCCATGTCATCTCTTCTAACTTTTTGATCCTCCATATGATTCTACTAGGCTAGCTTTGGTTCTTAAGATATCCCTAGATGCATGATCTAGTATAACTATTAGAGTCTCCTTATGGGATAGTTCTTTTGTGACATGAGCATCCTTGGTAGGATAACCCCGAAAGGTCTCTATGCACTTGCGCAACATTGATGAACGAGGTCCAAGCCCCGAAAGGAAACTTTACCTCATAGGCCACATGGCCGTCTCGAGAGGATCAGTGGCTTAGTGAATCTAGGGATGGACTTTCCCTTCTTGTCGGCTCTCACGCCCTTCATAGGTGAGATTTTGAGAATACCGGTCATTTCTTCCATCCCTAACTCTCCACGCCCTTACATTATAAAAAGGCTTCTGATGACCCTGGGCTGCCGGCACATATCTTCTAGTGATTTAGCTTTTTCACCTTGGGTGATGTAGTATACTGATTTGGTTATCCCTAACTTACCTACTTCAGGCCATCCTTATAGGGGCATGCACTTCCCACATAACATTTCCGAGCATTTGAGTTGTGTGCTCTGCTTTTCCATTTGTTTGGGGATGTGATCTTATTCCAAATTAACATGCATCCCAATCTATTAAAATCCTTTCCAAAACTTAGGTTGTGAGTTGTGCCCCTTTGTCAAAAGTTAATAGACAATGATACACCACATAACTAGAATATTTCTTTAGTATTTAATTAAGTGATAATCTTTAGTGAAACATAATTTGTCCTACAGGAGATGCATTGATCTCCTTAGCCTTTTAACAATGACCCAAACGAAGTCATGTTTACTCCACAGTACCTATAGCCATATTCATATTGTCTACTTTCCATTTACATGAAAGAATGGATATTTCCATAATTATCCTACCTGATTTCCTAGGTCTTGCCTTTCCTATGCTGACATTAGTAACACATTCTATGCTACAACTCGACAATTTCTTTCTTCTTCCTAATATCATCGAGTAGATCTCCTTCATAACCTGATGCGTTTTCATCAAACACAGGCGGAGGAATAACGGAGCATGGTGTAACTTACCTCTGATCTGCGATGAAGCTGAAACTATATTTCGTGCAGTCGACCTCTTGGTTTTGAAGACTTCTGTCCCTACTATATAGCAGTCGACAACTCCTTGTTTGACCTTGTCTCTAAGTTGCACAATATTAGGGTCTCCGTAACGTCACACCTTTACCTTTACAACTAAAGGTGATACCGCAACATTCTATGTCGTCCAATCTCACTACACACTTTACATGTCAATATGATGCTCATTCCCTTGACACTTTCGGCGAAGATTCAAGCTCCTATTAGCCTACCACAATCTGGTCTCTTGTTCTCCTCCCAAGATCAATGCTAATGTCTTGCTCTTACTTTTATAAACTGAAAATCGGGGTTAGGTACTTGCCATACGGAAATAACCTTCTTGGTGAAGTCTACCACCTATATAGTCTGACCGTGCCAGGTCGGTTCCCATCACATAGACTCTCTATCCCTTAACATGATAGTATTTGGGGGCTGTAGGTTGTTATCCGAGGTATCTCTTACCGCCATTCATACACTATGGTGGGATTAGTACATTTACGATACGAACTTTACTATTATAGGGGGTTAATTGCTTATGGACTTCTACACGTACTTGGGTATTCACTTGAAAATCTTATACGCCGCCTAATTTACTATCATAAGAGTCTAGATGTCTTATTTAAACACTGGGGTCTCAACCACTTTCTAACACTTTCTAGAGTCAACAAGATCTAGCCCTCTTTACTATTTACTCTAGGTAACATTGCCTCAATAATTATGTTGTTTGTTATGCGAGAACAAGGCTGGGAGGCGGAAAATAGCCATACCTTATGGTAGGGTAGGGTATGGAACTTTACAACATCAAAGAAGGGTTGGAGGTAAGAATCCCACGATTCCCTCTTCTTTTATACCTTTTAGGTAATCCAACATTAACTATATTACACAATGGATTCTAAATATCTGATAGGTAAGCCAACTCATATATATATATACTATACTCGACCTCCTACTGCAGGGATGTAGAAAGTGCAGGGGCGGTGCTAGCATATCTACTACCTTATCGGGTTCCAGTGCCGGGAGGATGATGGGGAGATTAAAGACATATGCTTACGCCATATGATGATTGTCCCCAACTGTGGCACCTCCCTAGTACCCTCCTGCTGTAACCAAACTAGCAACTGACTGAATTCTTTCCATATCAAACATTATTCTAGACAAACACTTAATAATGAAAGTTTAGGGACTCATCCCTATACAAATCGACTCTATAGCACTATCTGAGAGGAAGGAGGGATAACCAGACTATCATGGCTCGTAGCCTCCTTCTTATAAAATGTGGTGCACAACACATTTATAAGCAAGACCCGATCAAAGCGGCACGGACTCTGCAGGATATGACCTACTACGTGCCAAGTTTTGTCACACTTCGCACCTTGGGAGACATATCTTGGCATAATACCCTGCCCAGGATCACAGGCAGCGGGATGGGCATATGCACCTTTAGTGCTTACCATCAACTTAAAACCAACAAAATAAATTTATATATATCGTATGTAAACACAATCTCAGGCCGACAAGGCCATGCAGCACCTATAACGAAAATAACTAACTTGACAACACAATAGTAAAGGGATCGTCTGGTAATGAGACCTCCATGTTGTCTAGTTATAGCAGAGAATGAAAACAAGCGGTCATATTCATACTACAACTGACAAGGGTGCTAATTAATTAGCTAAACTAGGCCCCACCTTTGCAAACCACAATAAAATAAGACATACACATGAGCCCACCGCGCCAACAACAACCAACTAGCGGGGCGTAGTCTCTGAGGCCTCTAAAAGTAAGAAAATATTGATCGGGATAGGGCCCCGGCCTACTGGGTGCTATAAAAATATAAGACAAATAATCCTCTACAACCTAGCAACTCGGAATAAAAGAAGGCGGCCAATCTAGCCGACTTTGAATAGGTTTAGTAGGAGACCCCGAGAAAATTCATTTATCTAAACCATAACGAGCAAGTATGCGACACCCCATAGTTGGTGTCAGTACATATGTACCGAATATGTGGGGCGATAAATAAAATTGAATAGAAGATGGTATGAGCTGAAAGTGAATATAAAGAGGTAGAAGTTAACTTTGTTAAGCTTTCTTCTCCATAACTTTGCATCTAGTAAATTGCTACACGTATGAGATGAAACTGTACGACTATATATTCATAGGCTACAACTAAAAGCAAGTATACAAGAACCTAACTTTGGACCCCATAAGCATGGAAGGTCCAAGAAACACATAAATAACCTATCAAGGGCCCCATAATCCTGGAAAGTACAATTTAATCTATATACCCCTATCTAGGTTCTTATCATTCTGCGGTATATACCAACCTACGGCTTATGGAGTGCATGAGCACCCTGGACTCTGTAAGCGTACGAGCGGTGGGTTTCTACCAACCCCCTGCACAGGCACACGAGGCTCGACGGAGGTCGAGTGATGTCAATACGGTATAAAAGTATAAGAGCGCATTCGTGGATGGTGTAATATGGCCCTTGGGACTGATATAGTCCCTTGGGACATAACATATCTTCTTTGAGCAAAACCATATAAGCTCCTACGAACAACATCTTAAAGCCTCGTAGCGATGACACAGTTAGGAAACTGGCAGAAGTTGGTTAGGAATATCCTAGGTGGGGTCAATCCCATCTTAGATATACTACAATTAAGTCAAACTCTAGCTACTCAAAAGCATGTATAGATCTTAAGTCCTAATGCAACCTCTACTCGCCCCTAGAATAGTCAACATAGCTTCCAACAAGCACACCGTGTGCACAGATGCGATTAGGATCTTGGTAGTAATCATAACCTCTAACGGTCTATCAGGATGAGGAGAGGTGGGAGCGGCCTAGCGTACTGCGAATGTGTTCTAGGACAGCAATAGCTCATAAGTGAACTATAAAGATTAGCGAGACAACCAGCTACTTAGTTCCTTTTTGGTATATGACACTAGAGGTACACTGCGATCGGACATGCTCCTGGTCGGCACCTAAACATCCACGAAAGCCTACTATAATTCTCGGCTTTGAAGGTAAAAATTTGTACTAACATGGTTCTAGTGCCTTAGACATTAACTTGAATGTACCCGGTTCATATGTCTTCTCTGGTAGATTCCTAACCTCGTCGATAAGTTTGTCTGGACTTATCCTCAAGACAACCTATACGAGTACCTTATAAGAGTAGGCTAGGGCGTTGGCCCCACATTCAACTCTTGATAAGGTTCCTTCCTTAGGAGTACGCCTGGTCTATCGGCTTGTACAAGCCCAGGATGACTTCTGGGCGGCACATTATGACATGCACTAAGTCGATAAAACTACTTGATCCTTTGCCGGTAGCGGAACTAGATGGGGCATTTGTCACTTAGTTCACTAGGAAATCCGGAGTGCCAGCGACACTGGGTATGACCATCCTATCTAAACTTCTTGCCACAGGCATTAAGGTACCAACGGCCTATAGGCGAGCTTTACGACAATACATGCATCAAATTGGAAGTTATATCGCTCATTGTGCCCCGTCTTGTCCAACTTACCGTCAGGCCCAATAGTTAACCATAAACTTCTAAGGCCTTGGCATGATGGCATAAAATAATGATTGTACTAATACGGTGAATAGAAGAACAAAGGAGTTTCTATGACGCTCCTAGCGTAAGTCATATTTAACATACTCTTTCGCGACAAGGGATATTGCAATATACTCCTAATAAATTTTCTAGCTGACTAACCACAACATATATTATCACCAATGTGCGACGGCTTATCACAACATACATTATCCTTATCTATTAGTAGCGGCTAATTACAACATATAAGCTCTTTATCATTTGCGGCTAATCGCAACATACAGGATTATTATCTACGTCGAAGGAATATGTCATTATCACTATGCAGAGAATAAATTCTTGAAGAGATAACCTTAAAATACCTTGAATCTTTGATTTTCATTCACCCCAAAGAGTTTTCAACGTAGAGCCGATAATTCCACTCCAGGCCAGCCCTCCACGCTTAAAAAATAAGGTTATTTCAATAGTAGGAATCAGCAGATAGCAATAATATCTTTCAATAGGGTTAACTATAACTAGAATTCATTTTAATTCAACGGAAAACTCATAATTTCTTGAGAGTTTAAAGGTAGAGATTCTTTCTATCACCTGTAACCGCTTAGGACTCGATTTGAGTAATTGAGCCAACCTTTACTCTGATGAGTTCCATTAATCCAGAACTTTTCAAGAAATAACAACTTTGTAGAGATGTTCTGGTAGGCCTGCAACTCAATATCCAAGATAAATGTGTGCATTTGGACGGAGTTTAGCAGTAATTTTCTAAATGATGAAAATTAAGAGGAATATCGGAGAGGGCCGAAGTCTTTGCTTTGGCAAAGTTGTTTTTGACTTAAACAACCTTTCACCTATATATAGTTGAGGAATAGGCTAGGTGACGCAGCGTACATCCTATAGCATCAAGTCGACACGATGTGCCGCTCAAGGCCAACCCCAGGCAGTGCAGCGCGACCTGGCGCCCGGTCTCGCTGGCCTCCTGCTCGCTTGATGCCATTCTCGTGCTCTCGTCCCGGGGTCTTTTCCCCCATGCATAGTACTCCAAAGATCTCAACATACGCACAAATGCATCAGTTAAATACTAGAAACTTATGGTCATATACCGTGGTATCTCAAGGAAAGCATTGAATCTCTTATAAGTAAAAAGGAAAACTTTCCTCGTATTTTGACTTCTGGGTTCTCTCCCCAAAATAAATTGTCCCTATTTGCATAAAACTCTGTCACTAAGGTGAGGTTGCACTCCTCCGTCTTGGCAAAGATGTAGCCCGGTCCCAACTCACGAACCTTATCCCAATGGTGGGGACTCAAGTGCGAGGCATTTATACGTCAATCCAATTCTTTGGAAGATATTTGACCTCCTTTTGTGTTTTGAACCATTATACACCATAAGGCTCCATTGCTCCCTCTCCAAAACTCTTAGCAGGGTCTTCCTTAGACGATGAACTCGACCCTTTGTGCCTTTTTAGAGCCGCTTGAAACCCTTGTCAACTTCCACTATATCCTTTCCTTTGTTAGCATTTGATGCCATAATCTTGTGAAACAAATTCAAGAACATCATAAGATTAGTTCGTAGATTGGGGTGTAATCGGGTGCAAAATGACCTCACACTTAATTCACTAGCATACTTGGGAGAATTTTTCAAATAGGGTAGTCAAGACATCCTTCATTATCATTCTAAATTTCAAATATGCACTAACTTCCTATTACAACCAAGTGCACGAATTTTTCCTTATCTCTCCTCCATTAATTATTTTTAAAGAATTGCTCACTTGTCCATTCTTTCACCTTCTATCCATTAATTCATCATTCAAGTAACTCATACATGAGTAGCTATTCAATTTATTTAATAACCAACATGAAATTTACTAAAATCCATAATGAATTAACATGAATTTTCAAAAACTCAAGACTTCTTCACATTAAAGACTTTAAGAATAAAGTACTTTCTCTCTCTACAATCAATGTCCTACCCACAAAATCTTGAAATTCAAATTATCAACCCCCTTCATCCCTACAAATTCAGCTCCTATATTCAAAAAAAATAAGCAACCCAACATGGATAACACATTATCATTGAAGAATTTAAGATATTGAAGCTCATATAAACACATTTATGAAACTTAAAGTTTTCACCAACAATGGTGGTTTTGGGTCAACGCTTTGGGAAGAAGAATTGTGGGGGCACACTTTTCATACTACATAACGAAGATAGAATAGAATTACTTACATGAATTGAAGAGACAAGCTTCACAAACTTCTTGAAGATGACAACAATGGGGACAAGGGAGTGGGGGTTGACCTTCTAGGAGAGAGAAATTTTAGTTTGCTTTTTTGTTTTTGAATTTTAGTGAGAGGGGATGAATGAGAATTTAAAATAAAGGTGTGGGGCATGGGTTTTGGTAATTTCCAATGTCCTTGGTTGACTTTGACCATTGGATGAAAAATTTTGGACCACAACACCTGGCGGCGCGTGGATTATCTCGCCACACACTTAAAAATTCTTCATGGTTAAGGGCTCCTTGATGCACCACCATAGCACCAATCTGAATATTTTTTCTTTTCTTGGCTAACACTTAATTACCCCATACGAATTATCACCCAGTCTTAACCATTTGCAACCATTTTCTGCTCTTTTTGCCTCTAAGCCATGCTCATCTGCAAAATAAAAAATGTTAGAAAGTTGAACACCTCCCACCAAACTCCTTGGTGTATAGTCGTGGCACGACATTCCACGCTTACTCCGTGCAGCACATGATTTAACATTGTTAGCCTTTGTAACACCCCATATAGTTTAAGCAATAAATCCAGCACTTTCGGGATAGGGCAAAGTACTTAATATTCTATGAAGGAAGTGTTTTGAAGTATTTGAGTCACTCTATGGTCTTTTTTAAGATTGGACGTCAATCAAGTTGTGGAAGAAAATTAAGTCAAAGTTATTGCAATTGAGAAATGGATTGAGCTAGTTAGCAGGTTGAGAAATGGTGCGGAAGTTGCTAATTGATTATATGGTTAACTTATGTTATATTTGTATTGATTGGTAAATAGTTTCTTCAAGCTTCCTTTATATCCAGTCTACGCTAGGTTTGCGAAGTAATGTTTTGAGGTTGTCGCTCTATGTTACATCATTATCTATTATCTACGAACTCTTTTTTATTATCACCTCTCATATTGATACATTGTCTACGTACCTAGTCGGGTGCATTTCATTCACGAAATTCTGGTCATCAGATGATGGTCCCGAGGTTGTATTGAGTACAGGGGCAGTGTGAAGTAGCTCCGGCTTGTTTAGAGATACCTTTTGTGATTTTTGGACATATTGGGTAGGTTGGGGCCTTGTCTGATCGGTATAAACTTTTTAAAATCTTTAGATGCTCATAAAAAGCAGTACTGTTGGCTTCTAAATGTTGTAGTAGGTCATGCGAGCCTTTGTATATGCCTTTTGGTTGTATGCGGTCTTGATGACCCTAGTAGCATAATACCTACTTACCACATTTTATTGATTACTACTTTCAGTAAGTTATTTTATGCCAAACCTTTCCAGTGTTGACCTTTGTATTGTATTTGGGCGTCACGTATGCTCATATCGGGGTTGGCACCGGGTGCGGTCACGCTTCCTCGGGTTGGGGTGTGGCCGGGCATGATAAAAATCCTTTCTTACTCCTTCAACCAAGTGACATGTATAGGATCCTCTATTGCACTTACTAAAATCTCATGCAACACATATTTGTTCCACTTCCGTTTACACCCTCACGGGCTCTCGCTTGTTTCACTATAAGGTTCTTATAATGAGATGGCCACCTTGTCGCTCTAAACACATCAAAGACTACCTCTACGACTATCTACAATCATTTTGCATCTTACCCAACTTCACCTTTATGGCCCGTATGATGGTGGCTAAGAATTCTCTCCCGAGAATAAGGGGAACTACTGTATTTATTTGTAATATAGGATTATGAAGTCCACTAGTAAGATGAAAGATCAACCTTCATCAAGACATCCTCTATGATTCTTTCAGGGATAAGCAAGAGACACATTAGAACCAAGCTATAGAGTCATTGTGGTTTTGACATGTTTCCCCTAAACCCATAGTTCTGAACAAGGATGCAAACATAAAATTAATGCTTGCACTAAGTCATACAATGCAGAACCTACTTCCTTTATTTCAATCACCACTAAAATGGTAAAGCTCGGGGATCCTTTAGCTTCTTAGGAATTTTGTAGGAGGATGATCAAGCCTAGAATTCATCAATTTCTCTTCAATTTCCTATTGGTCATCTAAGAAAGTGTAAAATTGTAACCAACATGTATGTAAGCGTTATGAATGGGTGATTTCCTTCACACCCCATGCCCAATCCCTCTCTAAAGTATGAGATTCCTATGTATAATTTATGGGGTTTTAACCCAAATTCCTTGAATCTCCTATTTCTAAACATAGGTATGATTTAATTATGATTCTATTGTTGAAATTATGAAGCATGGGAAATTTTTTTATAATCTTTTCAATTTAAAAATCATAATTCTAGTTTTATGAATTAAAAATCCCATTGAAGAGATGTTCATGAAATATGGGATTGATGATGAATGTATGATGATGATGAGATATTATATTGACAAGCATGTTTGAGCTACCCATAAATTTACAATTATGTTTCGATGAGAATTGAGTATTTCTAAGTATGATGATAAATCTTTGGGCAGTACCCACATGGTAAGTATGTATGATGATTTTACCGGGTGTGACACCATATTGATTTGGAGCGAAGGCCCCAATTATATTTTCCGCTTGTGGCATGTTTTGAGTTAAAAGTTTTCCTATGCATAGCTTAGAACATGGTTTTTGGAGCAAAGGCTCCAATTATATTTTTAGCTTATTGTAAGTTTTGAGCTATAGCTTCTCATGCATGATTTCACATTTGAGATGTATTTGAGTATTGATTTTCGTCAATAGACGATGTTGAGCTTCATTTTAAAGCGATGTAGAGGCATATACATGTTTTGGGAGTTTTAGGTGTAATGTCCCCAGCACCGAGCGAGGCTAGGGTCGATCACCTATGCCTCCTTGGCTACGCACCAACTAGGTTGATACTATATATATTATTGAGGACCTCCCTTGTGAGCTTCCCTACCGAATGTGCCTTTGTTTGGTGTCGATATCATGGTATCATCCCTAGCTTTAGAAAGGCTTTGGACGGATCTACCCACTTGAGTGTGATAGTTGGGACCACGTAAGCTCTATCGTGGTATGTCGGTTAAAGTACGAGTCTCCCATTGTTCCTCATGATTTCATAGATGCATATTCATTACTCATGAGATTTCATATATGCATATTCATTACTCATGAGATTTATATATATGCATGTACTAAGGAAGGTTTGACTCAATGTTCAGCTTTACTTATAAATGTCAGAATTATGCTTTGAGTCAATCAATTCAGTTATGATTATGAAGTTATGTCATGTTATGTTATGAAGAGATCATGATTTTAGAATGAACGCATGCAAGCCCTACTCTCAGATTCTTAATTTTTATGTTTACCTTATGCATTGTCTTTGATATTTTAATTACTTTAGCGGTTTTACTTATCCTGTATAGTTGGTAAATTCCACATACTGACCGCATACTCTATGTTGTCTCGTTTTATGATACAGGACCTGGCTCTCAGGTTCAGCCCGCTCGTAATCAGCTTATCAGAGTTAGTTTTTACATTGTTGGTGAATCCTCATTTCCCGAGGACTAGACTATTCAGAAGATTCCTCATATGTATTTGAGTTTTCAGTTTTGTTGAGTTAGTTGGGGTCTTGTCCCAGCAACTCATCATGTCTAGAGGCTTTTCAGACATATGTATGTATTCAGCTTTGGATTTCGTATTATGATGTTATGTTTAAGATTAGACTTCCACTACGAGTATATTGTTGACTATTCAATTTCTTGATTGAGTTAGACGATGCTTTTTCCATGGGTCAACTTGGGGTCTCTCAGGGCTCCTTGTACTGTTTACTATCTGGGCCTCTGTTCGGGTCGTGACAAACTTGATATCAGAGTAATAGGTTTGAAGTGTCCTAGGGTGTCTGAAAGCCGCATTAAGTTGAGTCTTTTTCATGGGTGTGAAGTGCGCCACACTTATGATGAAGAGGCTACGAGACGTTTTGGAAATGTTCCCTTCTTTTATGATCTATGTCGTGTGATGAAATGTCTTTCTATTCCTCTAATTTGTATAATTCACGATTGCAGAATAATGGCTGCCCGAAGAATGAATGGTAGGAGAAATAGGAATGATGAAGGCCACGAGGATGGCAACGGTAATGGGCACCAGCAAGACCCGCCAGTTCAGGAGCACAAGTCACCGAAGCTAGTTGCTCATGCTGAGTTCCGGGCCGCTTTTTAGATGCTTGCACAGGCCTTGACCGCTCAAGTTAATCAACATGCCATTGCGCATGTTCCGTAAAATGGCAATGCAGTAGCGACTCAGATCAGAGACTTCTTGAGGATGAACCCGCCGGAGTTCCTTAGGTCAAAAGTAGATTAGGACCCGCATGAGTTCATAAATGAGATTGTCAAGATCACCCAAGTCATGGGGGTGAATGGCGTTGAGTGCACAGAGTTGGCCTCTTACCAGTTGAAAGGAGTCGCGCATATCTGGTTTCTCCAATGGAAGGATAGAAGGGTCGCCAGAGCAGGTCCTGTCACTTGGGAAGAGTTTCACGTTGCATTCTTGGACCGGTTCTTCCCTCGTGAGATGAGGGAGCTGAAGTCAGCCGAGTTCGTAAAGCTGAAACAAGGGAGAATGACAGTTCAAGAGTATGCCCTTGAGTTCACTCGCCTATCAAAGTACGCCCCAAAGTTAGTAGCAGATTAGAGAGCGTGGGTGAGCAGGTTTGTGTATTGAGTAACGGGCTATTTGGACAAGGATTTCAGGACCACTAAGTTCCATCAAAATATGGATTTCCCTCGAATAGTTTTGTACGCCCAGCAGATGGAGGCGAGACATTTTAGAGGGAGGGAGGCCAAGAGGGCCAGGACCGATGACCACAGATTCTCACAGCCGAGGTCAAGAGGTGGGCACAGACAGTAGACCCACCAGAGATCATCAACCCCAGCATAATCAGCATTGAGTGTTCCATCAGGACCGAGACACGACCAGAGGGGCGAGCATCAGGCTTGAGGTGTCAGAGCAGCAGACCCGTAGATTCTAGCATCCCAGCTTGTCACAGATGTTGTTGGGGGCACACGGGCCAGTGCTTGACAGATTCAGGTGCTTGTTTCAGCTATAGGAAGCCCCGACCCATGCTTAGAGATTGCCCATCAGTGGGACAGGATCAGGTTTGGGGCCGAGGTCGAGCTTCTAGTTCAACATCCCCTCCCGACATTCAACACATAATGGGGCACCTACCAATACAGCTGGCGGTTAGCGTCAGAACAGATTCTATACCTTAGCATCCCGTTAGGAGCAAGATGTCTCCTCAGATATGGTCAATGGTATGTTACGAGTTTTCCATATTGATGTTTATGCTTTGTTAGATTTAGGGGCTATCTTTTCTTTTGTGACACCTTATGTGGCCAATAGCTTCGGAGTCAGTCCCAAAGTCTTGTCAAAACCCTTCTTAGTTTCTACTCCAATAGGTGACTCAGTTATAGCTAGACGGGTATATAGAGGTTGCCCAGTCTCAGTTCTTAAGAAGGTCATCTCAACAGATTTGATAGAGTTATCCATGACCTATTTTTATGTAATTCTCGGAATGGATTGGCTATTTGCATGTTATGCTTCAGTTAATTGTAGAACACAAGCAGTAGAGTTCAGATTTCCGGGTGAGCCAGTCATAGAATGGAAAGGTAGTACAACTGTGCCTGTAGGTCATTTCATTTCCTCCTTAAGGCCAGAAAGATGATATCTAAAGGTTGTGTGTACTATCTAGTTAGGGTTAAGGATGTTGAGTCTGATACCTAGACTATCCAGTCAGTTCCAGTAGTACGTGAGTATCCAAAGGTCTTTCCAGATGATGTACTGGGAATTCCTCCCGAGCGGGAAATCGATTTTGGTATTGACCTTCTTCCCGACACACAACCTATATCTATACCTCCCTATAGAATGGCTCTAACTGAGCTAAAAGAGTTGAAAGAGCATTTGAAGGGCTTGTTAGATAAGGGTTTCATTAGATCGAGCAAGTCCCCATGGGGTGCACCAGTTGTCTTTGTCCGAAAGAAAGATGGTTCTCTTCGCATATGTATTGATTATCAGCAATTGAACAAAGTCACCATCAAGAACAGGTATCCTCTACCCAGGATTGATGATTAATTTTACCAGCTTTAGGGTGCCAAGTATTTCTAGAATATAGATCTCAGATCCGAGTACCATTATCTTAGAGTTTGGGAGAGAGACATCCCGAAGGTAGCCTTCAGGACGCGGTATGGTCATTATGAGTTTGTAGTTATTTCTTTTGAACTAACGAATGCTCCTGCATCTTTTATGGACTTGATGAACAGGTGTTCAAGCCATACCTGTACATGTTCGTGATTGTGTTTATTGATGACATCCTTATATACTCTTGGAGCGAGGAGGAGCATGCCGCTCACTTCAGAGTAGTGCTTTAGACTCTCAAGGATCGTCACTTATATGCCAAATTCAGCAAGTGCGAGTTTTGGTTAAACTTTGTAGCATTTTTTAGCCATGTTGTATCAAGTGAGACTATAAAGGTGGATTCTCAGAAAATTGAGGCGGTGAAGAATTTTCCTAGACCGGTGAATCCTTCAAATATTTATAGTTTCTTGGGTTTAGCTGGCTACTATCGGAGATTTTTTGAGTGTTTCACATCTATTGTGGTTCAGGACGGATCAAAGTCGTTGTTGGTGATTGATGTAAAAGCTAGTCAAGATGAGGACCCAATTTTGGTAAAGTTAAAGGAAGCCGTTAAGAATCAGAAGGCAGCGGTATTCTCCAAAGGGGGAGATGGAGTGCTTTGGTACCAGGGCCTCTTATGTGTTCTGGATGTTGATGATTTGAGGAGTCGGATGTTGCACAAGGCTCATGGATCTACATATTTTATCCATATAGGTGCCACCAAGATGTACTGTGACTTACGAGCAATCTATTGGTGGAATGGCATGAAAAGGGATATTATAGAATTCGTAGCTAAGTGTCCAAACTGTAAGCAAGTAAAGGTTGAGCATCAGAGACCGAAAGGCGTGCTTCAGGATATTAGCATTCCTACTTGGAAGTGGGAAGAAATTAATATGGATTTCATCACAGGTTTGTCTCATACTTGTCGACAATATGATTCAATTTGGGTTGTGGTAGACAGGTTGACAAAGGTTGCTCATTTTCTACCGATCAAGACCACGGATTCGGCGGAGGATTATGCCAAGTTATATATCCGGGAGCTTGTGCGATTGCATGGTGTGCCCTTATCCATCATTTCAGATAGAGGTACTCAACTTACCTTTCAGTTTTGGAAGTTGTTTAAAAAAGGATTGGGTGCACAGGTTAAGCTCAGCACAACATTTCACCCACAAACGGATGGTCAAGCGGAGCGGACAATCCAGACCCTTGAGGACATGTGAGATCATGCGTAATTGACTTTAGAGGTAGATGGCATGAGAATTTTCCACTTATCGAGTTTGCATACAATAACAACTATCATTCCAGTATCCAGATGGCACCATTCAAGGATCTCTATGGCAGAGGTGTAGGTCGCCCATTGGATGGTTTAAGGTTGGCGAAGAGGCAATGATAGGGCCAGATTCGGTTCATAAAGCCATGAAGAAGATTCAATTGATAAGGGGCAGGTTGAAAACTGCCCAGAGTCGTCCAAAGTCTTATGCTGATGTGAGAAGAAGAGAATTAGAATTTGAAGTCGATGACTGGGTATTTCTGAGGGTGTCTTCCATGAAGGGAGTAATGAGGTTCGGGAAGAAAGGGAAACTTAGTCCCCGCTATGTCGGCCTATACCGTATAGTAAGACGTGTTGGAAAGGTGACTTGTGTATTCCATGTGTCTCTCTTGAAGAAGTGTTTGGGAGATCAAGCTCTAGTTGTCCTAGTGGACAGTGTTAATGTGAAAGAAAGCCTCAGTTATGAGGAGGTTCCGATTGAAATAATGGATCGTCAAGTTCAAATGCTAAGGAAAAAGGAACTAGCTTCAGTTAAAGTGTTATGGATGAATCAACATGTTGAAGGAGCTACGTAGGAGGCTGAGGAGGATATTATGGCTAGATACCCACATTTATTCTCTACCGGCTGAGCTTCAGCTTGAGGTATTAGTTTTGCACTCAGACTCTATTTAGTTTTTATGGTCAGTTCATGTGTGAAAGTTTCTTTTATGTATGTGAATGTATGTATGATTTTTGAATTTAGTTCAACTATGTAATTTGAATGGGAGGTAGTCATTCTATCAGTTTCGGTTTATATGATCAGTATTTGAATATTATAAATGCATCTCTCTGCTTTTCTGTGTGTTTTCCAACATTTGTAGATGAATGTTCCCAAGGGGGAGATATTGTTATACCATAGAAGCCCAAAGATCAGACCAAGGAGTTGAAACATAGAAAAGATTAAAAACTGGCACCAGGCACAAAACGAGTCATGGGATGACTTGTTGGTGCATCCCACGAGTCGTGATGTGACTCATAGGGAGGCCAGTGAGGAGTTTGGAAGTTTGAGAAAAAGGAACCCCACGGGCGTGACAACGACTCGTGGTTAGACCCCATGACTCGTTAGGTCATTCGTGGGATGGGTAAGGAAAGAAAAGAGAAGAAGGAAGGCAGTGCACTCGATGGGAGGACCCCACGAGTCGTGATGAGTCCCCACTCTTCGTAGGGTTAGTCGTGGTCAAGCAGGGAAGGTTTTTGTTAAAGCTCAGGCTGTGTACATCACGGCTGGTGACCACGAGTCATGGTCACTAGGAACGAGTCATTAGGTTGTCCGTTATGAGCCCTGAAGACTTGAGAAGCACTGAACCCCACAAGCTAAGCCACGTGTCGTGACCCTTGACGAGGAATCGTTATGTCCCTTGTTGGGACCTCCTGACAATTAATTTCTGCGAATTTAGTAAGGCCTTTTCCATAATTTCTAAGTTCCTAGGGCCTAACTACGATGTTTTGAGTTTTGAATAGTGACTTTTAAAGGGGTTAAGTTCATTTTAGGCCTTACTCATTCATGCATGGAAGGTAGAAGACTTGAGAGGATGATCAAGCCTAGAATTCATCAATTTCTCTTCAATTTCCTATTGGTCATCTAAGAAAGTGTAAGAATCAACTACCAACAGGTATGTAGGGTTATGAATGGGTGATTCCCTTCACACCCATGCACAATCCCTCTCTAAAGTAGGAAATTCCTATGACTAATTTTATGGGGTTTTAACCTAAATGCATGAATCTCCTATTTATAAACATGGGTATGATTTAATTATGATTCTAGTGTTGAAATTATGAAGCATGGCCAATTTTTTATAATGTTTTCAATTTAAAAATCATGTTTCTAGTTTTATGAATTAGAAACCCATCGAAGAGATTTTCATGAAAGATTGGATTGATCATGCAGGTATGATGATGCTGAGATATTATGATGAAAAGCATGTTTCGAAGCTACCCATGTTTACAATTATGTTATCGATGAGAATTGAGTATTTTTAAGTATGATAAAGCTTTGGGCAATGCCCACATGTTAAGTATGAATGTGATTTTCTCGAATTGAGCTTACCACATTGTTTTGGAGCGAAGACTCCCAATTATGTTTTCATCTTATGGTATGTTTTTAGTTAAAGTTTTCCTATGC
This sequence comes from Datura stramonium, assembly GCA_018107945.1. Taxonomy (NCBI): domain Eukaryota; kingdom Viridiplantae; phylum Streptophyta; class Magnoliopsida; order Solanales; family Solanaceae; genus Datura; species Datura stramonium. The sequence continues at coordinate 54,547 of JACEIK010002378.1, forward strand.
ATAGCATACCACATTGTTTTGGAGAAAAGACTCCCTATTATATTTTTAGCTTATGGTATTTTTTGAGCTAAAGCTTCTCCTATGCATGATTTCACATTTGAGATGTATTTGAGTATTGAGCTTCATGAATAGATGATGTTGAGCTTTGTTTTAATATGATGTAGAGCATATGCATATTTTTGGGAGTAATTTTTAGCATCGAGCAGGCTAAGGGTTGATCACCCTTCGCCTTAGAACTACGCGCCAACATAGGTTGATACTATTATATATATTACTTCGGGAACTCCCTTGTAATCTTCCTATGCCATTCCACCAATAGACTTCATGTAGGTCATGGTACATCTTGGTGGCACCTGGGTGGATAAAATACTGAGTTCCATGAGCCTCGCTCAACATCCAATCTCTCAAGTCATCAACAGTAGGCACACACAATTGGCTCTGATATCAGAGAACACCATCTCCCCCTTTGGAGAAAGCCTCCACTCTATGACTTAAAATTGCTTCCTTCAACTTTACCAAGATAGGATCCTCATATTTCCTAGCATTGAACTCAGTCACCAATAAGGATTCCGAACCATTCTGAACAATGACACCACTATCCATCAAGTCAACAACACGAACCACTAAATGAGCAAGCCTATGGACATCATTTGCTAACTCCTTCTTCCCATCCTCAACATGAAACACACTCTCCATGGATATCCTTCTAAGAGCATCCGCCACTACATTGGCATTGCTCGGATGATAAAGGAAACTCATATTATAATCTTTGAGAAGTTCTATCCATAACCCTTTTTGAAAATTAAAGTCCTTCAGAGTGAACACATACTGAAGTCTCTTGTGGTCCGTGAACATATCAACATGCACCCATACTAGCAGTGCCTCCAAATTTTCAAAGAAAACAACACGGTTTCCAACTCTAGGTCATGCATCAAGTAATTCCTCTCACGAGCATTAAGCTCTCTAGAGGCATACGCAATGACCTTACTATGCTACATCAACACACAACCAAGGCCAACCCTAGAGGCATCACAGTACACAACGAAACCATCTGTGCCTTGCGGTAGGGTCAATGTTGGAGTTGAAGTGAGTCGAGTCTTTAACTCCTGAAAACTCTTCTCACAAGAATCCGACCACTGAAATTTAACCTTCTTCTAGGTTAATTTAGTCAATGGTGCTGCAATGACTAACTGGTCAAGACCAATTCTCCTATAGTAGCCAACTAAACCCAAAAAGCTCCTAATATCCGAAGGGCTAACTAGTCAAGTCCAATTCTTCACCGCTTCTATCTTTTGAGAGTCCACCTGTCAACCCTCATTAGACACCACATGGCTAAAAGTGCTACTGAGTTTAGCCATAACTCACCGTTTCTAAATTTAGCAAACTGTTGGTGATCTTTGAGAGTATGAAACACAATCCTCAAATGATTGACATGCTCTTCCTATCTTTAAGACTATATGAGAAAATTATTTATGAATACAATCAAGAACATATCCAAATATTACTTGAAAACCCTGTTCATCAAATCCATAAAAGCTGCAGGACCATTCGATAGTACAAAAGACATAACTATGAACTCATAGTGACCATACCGAGTCCTAAATTCTATCTTATGAATGTCACTCTCTCTAACTCTGAGCTGAAGGTATCCAGATTTGAGGTATATCTTTGAGACACACTTAGCACTTTGTAGTTGGTAAAACAAGTCAGCAATGCTAGGGAGGGGATTCTTATTCTTTCTTTCAACATCCGATATTTAATGCACATTCTAAAGGAACCATTCTTCTTTCGAACAAAGTGAACTGGAGCACCCCATGGGGATTAAGTAGTCCTGATAAAACCCTATCTAGGAGATCTTTCGACTATTCTTTCAACTCCTTTAGCTTGGCTGGAGAAATTTTATAAAGAGGAAAGGATACATGTTGCGTATTAGGGAGAAGGTCAATACAAAAGTCAATCTCCCGCTCGAGAAGGACCCTTGGCAGATCATCTAGAAACACCTCCGAATAGTCACATAAAATAGGAACTTAATGATGAGTTGGGGTCTCAAACGCCAAATCCTTAAACGGAACAAGATGATACACACATCCCTTAGTGATCATCATCTTGTCCTTAGGATAGGAAACAAAGTGACCTGCAGGCACAACTGAACTACCCTTCCACTCTAGGACTGCCTCACCCTAAAATCAGAACATTACTGTTCAAGTTCTATAATTTATTGAGGCATAACATGAATGTAACCAATCCACACTGAAAATAACATAGAAATCGGTTATATATAATGTCGGCTGAGGTGACTTTCTAAAGGATTGTGATAGGGAAATTCTTATATACCTATCAAGCTATAATTGACTCACCGACTAAAGTAGAGACTGAGAAGTGTTCTGATAGGATTTCGAGACTGACTCCAAAACTAATAGCAACATAAGGAGTCACAAAAGATAAGGTATCCCCAAGATCTAAAAATGCATATGCATATAAATCAAGTTTGAATACTCATAACATACTAGTAATCGCATGGGGAGAGACCTCCTGCTCCTGACGAGAAGATAACGCATAGAACCTATTTGGCGTTGGCCACCACATGCACTAGAAGATGCGCCCTACTAAGGTGGGTGCGCTGTGGGAGCTGCTGAACTGGTAGCTGGGATACAGACCTCACTGTTGCCCTGTCTAGCTGAAGGGAAATCCATGAGTCTATATCGGGGTTTGCCACACCAGAAGCAAGTATCTCAGTCAACTAAAAATTGACCAGGGTTGTTCTTGTAGCACTTTGCACAGGCTAGAAAAGTGCATTCTCTTACCATGCTCCCCTGGCCTCTAGAGCTTGATGTTCTACCCCTCTGGTCTTGTATGGGTCTTGACGGAACACTGGCTGAATATGGGGCTAGGGCTAATGTCCTTTTATGGGACTAAGGGTAATGTCCACCACTGGACCTCTGCTGGAACTAGCTATAGATCCCTATCCTGATCCTCTTGGCCTCTCTCTCCTTCTTTTTCATCTGCTCTGCCTCTATCTACTGGCATACATAACAAACTGGGAGAAATCTAGGTCACCGTTCAGCGTAGTGGTCCTACACTCCTTGACCAGTGAATCAACTATTCCATTCACAAACTTGCACATATGATCCCTTTGATCTTCAACCATCTCCGGTGTATACATAGATAGTCGGGTAAACTCCAAGGCATACTATTGGAAAGTCTTGTAGTGCTGCTTCATGTTTTTGAACTTTTCCACCTTTGCCTCCCTCAACTCTCTAGGGAATAACCTATCCAAGAAGGCAATCATGAAGTCATCCTAACTTATAGGAACTGCTCCTACTACCCTACTATCTTTCCACTAGAGGAACCATATGTAAGCAACCCCCTTCAGTTGATAGGAGGTTAAGTCCGCATCTCCTCTCCAGTCACCCTCATAATCTGGGTGATCTTCTGAACTTCCTTAATGAACTCATGCAGGTCCTCATTCACCTTCGACTTCATAAACTCAGGTGGGTTCATCCTGAGAATCTCGTATTCTAGTCGTTGCTACATTCCTATTCTGGGGAACATGGGCCATGGAGTGCTGGTTGACCTGAGCGGTCATGGATTTTTCAAACATCTGAAATGTCGCTCTGAACTTAGCATGAGTGACTTGCTCAGGAAAAAGATCTGCAAGTATTGGTGGGGCTTGTTGATGCCCATCTCTATTGCCATTGTCATGGCCATTTCCATTTCCATTCCTTCAACCATTCACTCGGCGTGGAGCCATATTTTTACAAATGCGTATAGGAAGAGTTAGAGGAATAGAGAGGTACTTCATTGCACGACATAGATCATGAAAGAAGGAAAATTTCCTAAAACATCTTGTAGCCTCTTCTCTATAAGTGTGGCATGCTTCACACCCATGAAAAATATTATACTTAATATGGATTTCAGACACTGTAGGACACACCTAAATCTTTGCTCTGATACCAAGTTTTTCATGACCAAAGCTAGGACCCCAGATCGAGATACGGGATCTAGATCTACGGATGGTTCCAAGTCAACCCATGGCATATGCATAGCAAGTCAAGAGCATAAATTAAAAAAGAAACTAAAAACATAAACATAAGTAAGAAAAATTCTAAATAAAAGAAATGTTTATCAAATGATAATATCACAACACTAAATCTCAAAGTGTAACATACTAGTCTATGTCTCTAAAGCCTCTATTATCTGATAAGATGCTGGGACAAGCCCCCCCAGCTATCTCCAAAACTGAAATAAAATTGATGAAACAAAATTGAACTGATAAATGTCCTTAGATGATGAGGACTCACCAAAAGCAAGGTTGAACTAGGCTGAGATGGAAGCGAGCTATCGGAGAAACTAAGCTAGATCACCTGAGCCTATATCATGAAATGATATCGCATAGTGTATGCGGTCAGTACTTAGAATAATGAGTGTGCAACATGAGTAAAAACATGCTTAGGAAAATGTTCGCAAGGTTTCATGCATGAAATAAAAATAGATCATGAGAGAAAAATAGTTAAAAAAATTAGGATATTAATCATAAAGTAGAACACCATAGGTCATAACATCATAATTCGTGAAGATATTTATATATAGAAATTAAGGAACAATGGGAGATTCTTATAACCGACATACCTTCACGTGAGCATACATAGAGCCCGACCTATAAAACCCTAGTCGAGAGGGTATATGTACCTTGCCAAGGGTAGGACCGTGAATAAGGCGTGATATCACTCATGGTTGGATCATACGTGCATGGGAGACACTCTCGAGGAGCACCTCATCACGGCTATATTGGCATGTAGTTTTGAGACCTGGATGCGCTGTAAACCCGGTCTATTCAGTATTAAATACTACTCCTAAAACATATATAGTTGTCATATCATAATCATGAAACATACTTGAAGTACATGGGCTAGTTGAAATCCTGAGATTCATAAACATGCTAGAGATATGTGAGCTAGCCATAAATAGGCCTGTGAGTCGACCGTGATCATAAAAATGATACTTGTAAAAACCATGCTTATTGGAGGAAATCATTATATTCAAAAATCCATAAATTTCATTAATGTTTGTTCTGGAAATCATGCATTATAATCACAAAACATAATTTACTTCATCATACTTGAAATCGTAAATCATAGGCTTGAATTTTCTTAAAACATGCATAATATGGCATAATTTCTAATAGCTTGAAAACATGAATTTATAATCAAATTGAGTATAAAATTTTCTTAGTAGACCTTAAATAATACATTAGAACATGAGGAGATTTTACCTATTACATAACATAGATAATTCCATAGAATTTGGTTAAAACCCTAGAAAATCAATACACTTAAATAGAAACTTGAATTCATGAATTAGAGGGGAAATTTGGACATGAAGGTTGAGAAATCACTCATTAATGGCCCTATAAACTAGGGTAAACATATTTCCAAAGTAGCCTTGAAAGCCCAAGAATATTGGGGAAGAAATTGGGGAGAATTCTAGTTTGATCTTCAAGTGGAATCTCAATACTTTGCATGCATGGGAGTATAATGAATTGAGATGGGCTAAACCTTCTTAAAACACTTCTTTCAGGGCTTAAAATGATGTCATTAGGAAGTTAGGAGCTTATAAAATTACACAACCACCCTTACTAATTCGACGAGAAATTGGACATTGCCAGTCCCAGCGAATCACCTAATGAGATTTTAGGTCCTCTGACGACTCGTGGTTTGTATCCACCATTGAGAATTTCCATTATTTAATCTTCCTTTCCCCATAGTTAGTTTAAAGAGTCACTGGGAGACAAGACAACTTGTCCCTTAATCTATCCCGAATCACTGAAATTCATCCTCTTCTACACCACGACACACTTGATGGGTCGTACAATGACTCATGGTGAGTTTTGAGGACTCGCCACTTCATCCGTTACCACTGTCTGATGTAAATATTATTTCCAAACTTTGCACCACTTAACGACCCGTTAGGTCACACCATGAGTCACTAGACAACTCATTCTATGACCAGGTGCAGATTTTCCTATTTTCTCTGTTTCAACCCTTGGGTCTGGTGTTAGGGATTTTTGGAGTGTTATAAATATTGTTAAAATACCTTCATAATCATCTATGAGATTAGAAGCTCCTTAATCCAACACATTTTCCATGATTAGGGTTTCATGTTTCTATCAAGTCTCTCATGAAATTATGAGTTCTAGGTTTCAAGCATGGTTATGAACTCCTAGGGTTATATTTGAATTGAGTTATATGCTGTGATTTTCTTCTAAATTCAGGTCTCTCAGGTTTTAAATTATGCTTTATGATCATGATGCATGATTTTCACAAGAACCCTTCACGAATTTTTGAATTTCAACATATGGTGATTTTCTCAATTATGCATGGATTTCATGAAAATCAAGATTACGTATCATGGCCAAGTGTGTCATTATTTTTCATGTCTAGTTCACATATGTCAAGTGTGATTATGATTTCATGATTTTAAACTAGCCCATGCATGATCAAGTATGTTCACGATAATAATTATGAGTCATGTACATGTTTTTGGGAGTAGTGTCTAGCACTGAGTAGGCTAGGGGTTAAGACAAACCCGAGTCTCATAACTACGTGCCTGCGTAGGTGTATATTCATGTGCGGGGCCTCTCTAGAGAGTGTTCCCCCAGCCCAGTGGGACTCACGAGTGATATCATGCCTTATCGTTCTTTTCCCTGACAAGACTTAGGACGACTCTACCCACTTGAGTGACATAGTTGGGGCATCATGTAAGCTCTATCATGATGTGGTTGGTTATGAAGAATCCCCCCACTATTCCTTATGTTTTCAGTTACTTATGTTCATGACTTATGATATTATTTTTTATAGTATATTTGACCCATTACTCAGTTTATGAGTTTTCACTTATCATTTCAAGCATGAAAGGATATATAACCTCTATTTCTAAAACTTAGGTTATTATGTACAACTTATGACGAACATCTCATGACATGTATACTTCAAGAATATGGCTTTTAGCATGTTGTCCCTACTCTCATGTTCTATCTTTATTTCTGTTTATGATTTTCAAACTATCATTTTACTAGCATGTTTTACTTTCTCTACATACTCAGTACATTTCAAATACTGACCGCATACTCAATGCTATATCGTCTCATGATATAGGTTTGCGTTATCATTCTTAGTCTCAACATTAGCTCGCTCTGCTCAGACCAGCTCAGTTCTCAGTCTTGGTGAGTCCTCATCATTCGAGGACATCTGTAAGTTTTTATTATCATGTATTGTTTAGTTTTAGACTTAGCGAGCTAGTTGGGGGTGTTGTCTGATCAGCTCATCTTATGACTAGAGGCTTTCAGATAGACATGTAGTAGATGATTCAACATTGTGAATTTTTCACTATCACTTATGCATTATGTGTATAGACTTCCTCTTGTCCATTCTTATATTTTAAATTCCACTTTAGTTCTTGCTCTTGAGTTGTTATGCATATGTTATGGGTTAGCTTAGATCTCTTGTCTTGATCTCGGGTCCAAGCTCGAGTTGTGAAAAGAACGGATGCTTGTCTCAAGAGTATTATGGAGATTGTAGGTTCTCACACATCTTCTATTTATAAATTAGAGCAACGGGTGCGGGACCTTTCCCGTGATCAAAATCTCAAGCTAAAAGGCCATCTCCCTAGTGACACAGTGGTGAATCCAAAAGGATATATGGAATCTTTTAATGCTCAATGCCTGGCCATAGTCACTAGAAGTGGTAAGATTATGCAATCACTTGATGTTGAGGCAGAAGATGATGTGGTAGTGGACAAGTCAAAAATTTTGATTTAGTTGGAAAACTAGGAAGAGAGGCCCAAAATTCCTTGTGTTGATGAGATATTCGAGGTTAGATCCAAAAATCCACCATGTGAAAATATTCAAAAAGATGTGTTAGTTGCCCCAAAAAAGAGGGGGGAGGCTAAGGGAGGAGTGGAAGACTTTGGAAAACACTTTCCTCTGCTTGTCCCCCCATGTTATCAAAGAATTTCTAAATAAGCCCTTGATGCTAAAGTAGCAAAGCATATTGAGAGGGTTAAAGATGCAACTCTTCGGGTACTGTTCATTAGCCATCAAAGAGTTGTGGGGGATTGCTAACTACTTGAAGATTGTCTTGACTAGAAAGCTTCCATGTGATAAAGAGTAGATCATTCCTGTGACCCATAGAGTGAGTCCCATCATAGTAGGCATGTGTGCTGAGAAGAAAGGTGACCTAGGGGAACATACATTGCCTTGGCAGATCAGTAGATATGATTGCTAGAATGCCCTTTTTGATAATAGGGAAAACATTAACCTAATTCTATTTCCATTTACAAGTCGTGCGGGTTGTCCATGATGAAGCCTACTTCCATTCAGCTCCAGATGGCTGACAAATCCATTAAGACACCGGTGGGGGTGGTTGAGGATGTGCTTGTCTAAGTTGAAAAATTTGTACTATTGGTAGACTTTGTATTCATTGACTATGATATGGATAGAGACATACCAATCATTCTTGGGAGACCATTCTTGGCTACTGGGAGAGCCTTGATGGATTCCAAAAAGCATGAGGTAATATTCTGCGCCAAGGATGAGAGCATTACTTTCAAAGCCGGGAGAGGTCGCTTGTTACCCATAGGAGTTGGGGATATTTGTGTGGTCAATGTTGAGCATGACATTGGAAAGGTGGCTGAGCATGCTATGACTGAATCATCAAAAGAAAGAAGGCTTAACCACCATAGTGAAGCAATACATCTTTGGTACCAAAGGCATGAAGTAGGTGAGGAAGTCCTGTCGAAAGGATGGGTCACCAAATCCATGATTAGGTATCTTGCGTATTGCCACAATATTAAATCAGGCACTTCTTGAGAGGCAACCCAAGGGATGCTTGTCATGACCCCAAGTGGAGCCCCAGACTGAGACATGGGACCTAGAACTACGAATGGCTCTGCGCTAACCCATGGTACATAGATAGCATGACTTAAGAGCATAAAAAAGTAGAAATTAAACATAAGCATGGATTATTAGATTTCTATATATCATAAAGAGTAAGTAAAGCGATATTATCACAACGCTGAGTCGTAAAGCTAAACATACTAACTCTATATCTGAAAGCCTATACTAACTGAAGAGTTGCTCGGACAAGCCCCCAGCTAACTCCAAGTCTGAAACTAAATCAAGGCATAACAAAATAAACTGATAGACGTCCTTGGATGATGAGGACTAACTAAGACTTGGGAAAACTGGTAGGTCTTAGCAGGGGCGAGCTAATGGCGAGACTGAGATGGATCACCCGAACCTATATCATGAGAGGATATAGCATAGAGTATGTGGTCAGTACATTTAATGTACTGAGTATGTAAGTTAAATAAAACATGCTAATGAAACATTAGTCTGAAATCATATGTATAAATTAGGAAAGATCATGAGAGTAAGGACAACAAGCTAAATGGCATAAATCTGAAATATACATATTCATAAGCTATTCATTGTAATTTGAACATAATGACCCAAGGTGTAGAAATAGAAATCATATAAATTGTGATTCTTGAAATTGTAAGTGAAATCTCATAAACTAATTAATGGGTCAAATATGCAATAAAACATTATATCATAAGTCATGGACATGAGTGACTGAAAATATGAGGAGTAGTGGGCGATTCTTATAACTGACATACTCCACATGAGCATACATGGAGCCCGACCTGTAAATTCCTATCCAGGAGGGTGTTGTACCATGCCAAGGGTAGAACCATGAAAAAGGCGTGATATCACTCATGGGTGACCCATACGGGCATGGAGGCACTCTCGAGGAGGACCCCATCATGGCTACGTTGGAACGTAGTTTCGAGACGTGGGTGCACTTGAACCCCGATCTACTCAGTGTTAAATACTACTTTGAAAAATATATAGTGCTCATATCATAATCATGAAACATACTTGAAGTGCGTGTGCTAGTTTAAATCATGAGATTCATAAACATGCTTGAGATACATGAACTAGCCATAAAATCGGTCGATGAGTCATCCATGATCATAAACTTGATATTCATAAAAGACATGCATACTTGAGGAAATCATCATACTCTAAAATTAATAATTTCATGAAGGGTTCACGTGGAAATCATGGAGTATGATCATAAAATATAATTTAATCCTTCATTATAGAAATCATGGTTTCATAAGCTTAATTTCATAAATCATGCATAATATGGCATAATCTTCATAAGCTTGAAATCATAAATTAATATTTAAATTGAGGTTAAAATCTTCCCTTATAGTCATGAAGCATAAAAAACATGAAGGGATTATACCCATAGAGAAAGCATGGAAGATTTCATGAAAATTGGGCAGTAGCCCTAGAGTTCAGTTTGACATACATTAGAGACTTGAATCATAGAATTCGGGTGAAATTGGGCATGAGGGTGGAAGAAATCCTCCATTCATGGCCCTACATACCTGGGTAAGTTTATTTCTAAGCTTTCCTTGAACACCCAAGAAGATTGGGAGAGAATTTGATGAGGAACCCTAGCTTGATCTTTTAAGAGGACTTCAAATCTAATGAAATTATGGTAGCATGATGACTTAGGCTAGGTTAAACCCTTTAAAACACTCTTTAAGAAGCCCAAAAAAATGTTATTAAGGAGTTAGAAGCTTAAGAATTTACAAAAATACCCCTGGAAACAAGTAATTAAAATCTATTTGCTAGGAACCACGGGTCGTACCATGATTCGTACCCTCAAAGAATGACTCGTGGTTTCCCTCCGTCATTAGCTAACAGATTTTCCAGGCTCACTAGTTCTCAATCTACTGACTCACAATGACTCGTTGTTTCCAACAATGATTCGTACCATGACTCTTGACATCAGACCTTCCTTAAGTAGATCCAAACCACAACTGCTTGTCACGACTCATCGTTTCCTACAATAAGTGATACCTAGACTCATCGCTACTTCCTATAACTCGTACCACGAGTCTTCATTGCTGAGCCTGGGAGAATTACTACATTCCATAACTGCTCCAGCGATCCGTATCATGGAACAATGACTCGTACCATGAGTTGTTTTGAGAGAAAGTTGTAGATTTTCCTACTGAATTTGTTACAAGTCTAGGGCTTAATCGTAGGAACTTTTGGGGATTTTACATTATCTCCCCCTTGGAAACATTCATCCTCGAATGTGAGCTAATGAAGCAGAAAAGATAGGGAAAGAGCTACAATCCCAGAACTGAAAGCCATAGACTGAAAACAGATGGAGTGACTAACTCTAAACTAATTTACTTGACGAAACTGAATCCATGAAACATAAATGCATGCTATTACATGGAAGGAACTGAGATACATGAACTTGACATGAAACAGAATAAAGACTATGGGGGAAATTTTTGAGATATGTTTACACTTTTATCCTTATAAAATGCACACTTCCGTCTATGTCGTATTTATGCTTTAATTTTCCTTTCCTTATGCTCTTAAGTCAAGCTATTTATGTACCAAGGGTTAGCTTAGAGCCATTCATAGTTCTAGGTCTCGTGTCTCGGCTAGGGGTCTCAGCTTGAGTCGTGACAAACTTCGTATCAGAGCAAAGGTTTAGGTGTTTCCTAGTGATTCTGAAAGTTGCGTTAAGTAGAGCCTTTTCCATAGGTGTAAAGAGCGCCACACTAATGGGGAAGAGGCTATAATACACTTAGGAAATTTCCCATCTTTCATGACCTATGTCGTGCAATAAACTACCTCCCTATTCTTCTAACTCGTGCTATATGCATTTGTAGAAATATGCCTCTATGTCAAGTCAATGGTAGAAGAAATGGAAACAAAAATGACCATAGAAATGGCAATGAAAATGGGCATCAGCCAGCCCAACCGGCTCTAGTGGATGCATAGCCCGAGTAGGTTACTCATGCCACGTTCAGGGAGGTATTTCAGATGTTAGCTCATGCTATGATACCACAGGTCAACCAACATGAAGTGGTCCATGTACATCAGAATGGGAATGTGGCGGAAGAGAGAGTATGATATTTCCTTAGGATAAACCCACCTGAGTTTCTTAGGTTGAAGGTGGATGCGGACCCGTATGAGTTCATAGAGGAGGTGCAGAAGATCACCCAAATTATGGGGTGACTGGAGAGGAGAGTATAGACTTAGCCTCCTATCGGCTGAAGGGGGTTGCACATATATGGTTCTTTTAGTGGAAGGACAATAGGGAATTTAGAGTGGTTCCCGTGGGTTGGGATGAGTTTTTAATCGTATTCTTAGATAGGTTCTCCTTAGGGAGTTGAGAGAGGCAAAGACAACTGAGTTTATCTGTCACGACCCAAGCATAGACCCAGATCGTAGACACGGGACAAGGGACCCCGAGAGACCCCAAGTCAACCTATGACATAAGCATTCACTAACTCATTCAATAAACATGAAGAAATATAATTATAAACTCAGCGAAAGTCTAACTTAACATAACAACAGAATGAACATCTGAAGCTAAATACATGTCTAAGTCTGATAAGCCTCTAATCTGGACGAGCTGATGGGACAACACCCCCAACTGGCTCAACAATACTGAAATTGAGAATACAACTAAGATAACTTAAATTCTAGTCCTCAAAATATTAAGACTCTCCAATCAAGCAGCTACTGACTCTGACAAGCGACTACGAACGGGGCTAAACCTGAGAACCGGATCCTGCATCATGAAAGGACGCAACATAGAAAGCATGCGGTCAATACGTGGAATATACCGAGTATGCAAAGTAAGTAAAACTGCTAAAGTAAAATAAATCATCTTAAGCAACCCATACATATAACAAGATTTTAAGTGTAAGTAGAGGACTACATGCATTCATTCTGAAATCGTACTCTTATCATAACGCGTTCATGCATAGCTTTAGAACATCATAACTGACTCAAATGACTCAAAGATGAAACATAACATTTATATCAAAAGCTGAACAATGAGCCAAACCTTGATTTTTGATCATGCGTGCATAAGTAATCATCTTGAGTAATGAAAATGCAAAACCAAATGATATAGATAGTGGGAGACTCGTCACTTAACCAACATACCATGATAGAGCTTACATGGTCCCAACTATCACACTCAAGTGGGTAGAGTTGTCCATAACCTTGCCAGGGCAATAGACGATACCAGGATATCAATATCAAGCTGAAGGACAATCGGGCCGGGGATAGCTCATAAGGGAGGTCTCAATAATATTATAATATCAACCTACGTTGGCATATAGTTATAAGGCATATGGTAATCGACCCTTAACCCGCTCGGTGCTAGACTCTTCTCCTAAAATATGCAATGCTCTACATCGTATATGATGAAGCTCAACATCGTCTATTGACGAAGCTCAACATGAAATCATGTATGACTCAACATCGTATGAAATGAATCTCAACATTGTCTATTGACAAAGATCAATAATGACCCACATCTCAATTATGAAACCATGTGTATGAGAAGTTATATTTCGAAACATACCACAAGCTCAATCATAGGCGGAAGCATCTACTCCAAATCATGTGGTAAGATATGTATAGAAATATTTATTCAACATACCACAATCTAGAATTTATAATAAAAATTGGGAAATTACACTTCAAACAATGTGGTAAGCTTATATCGGGAAAATCATAACTTTAAATCGACATATGGGCATCCCCCAAGGCTCTACCATACTTGGATATAATCAATTCACTTAAAAAACAACTACGTAATCAAGGGTATATTTAGAAACATTCTTTTCATCACCAACTTCATCATTATCACACATGTACCAAAAATCTCTTCCTTTATGAACTCTTCACCCATGGGCGTTTTAGATTCAAATTTTGGAAAAATAATTTTTATAAGGGAAACAAGTTAGAATCCGCCCAAGCTTCATGTATCATCAATATAAACTCAATTTAATCATACCCATGTATAGAGATTGAAGAATCATGCAATTGGGCAAAACCCCATACTTGATATAGACAATTTCAAATCATTTTGATAGAGAAGGGGCATGGGTGTGGAAGAAACCACCCACTCATAGCCTTACATACCTGGAAATAGTGAATTCTTACACCCTCTAATTGCCCAGCTGAGATTCCAATTGGAAACCTAGAGATTTCACCTTGGACCTTCCCTTCAAACCCTTAAACTTGCATGTATGAGAGTAATGGCTTAGAATAGGTTTTCCCCTGCTAAAAACCCACTAAAACGAGCATTATAACGTAGTATAGGTCTTAGGAACTGATGAATTATGGAAATACCCTTACTAATTTCACAGGAAAACACTGCCAGGTGACCCTAACGGGTGACCTGACGATTTGTCAGGACGGGCAATGACTCGTCGAGTCGCCCATCAAGTGCACTGGCTAACTGAACTGCTGGGGTTCGTAACGGGGAACTTAACGACTCATCCCTAGTGACCACGCCTTGTGGTCACCTCCCGTCAAGTACACTGCCTTAACATATATGAAAATCATCCTTCTTGCGCACCACTCACCTCACGAGTCGTTGGGACAGACCACGACTCGTGGGGTCCCATCCGTTGGATACACTAGTCATCCTCCTGAAGAAAGTCCAACTCCACACCATGATTGACATGAAGACTCGTGGTGGTTCACCACGAGTCGTTCCCTCACTCATGGGGACCTCACTCATTCACTTTCCCAGTCCTCCCCACAAGTCATCTGATGACTCGTGGGGTCTCCTCACGAGTCATCTCATGACTCATCTTGTGCTCGCAACATTAATTTTTCAACTTCCCCATTTTAACTCCTGGATCTAATCTTTGAGCTTCCAGGGTATAACATTATCAATCTAAAGTAGAAAAGAATGACTATCCATAAGTATTCCTTGGAGATTACCCAGTTGTCCAAGTATGCACCGGAGATGGTTGTTGATCCAAGGGCTCGTATGAGTAGGTTCATGAATGTGGTGGCAGATTCCTTATACAAAGAGTGCAGGACTGCCATGTTTATCAATAACATAGATATCTGTAGGCTGATCATATATGCCCAATAGATAGATGCAGAGTAGATGAAGGTGAAGGAGAGGGAGGCCTATAGGGCTAGGATAGAGAGCTTTGGGCAGTTCCAGCAGATATCCGGTGGTGGACATCACCCTCAGTTCAACCAAAGATCATCAGCCCAAGCTCCAT
The DNA here is from genome assembly GCA_018107945.1 of Datura stramonium. Classification (NCBI taxonomy): domain Eukaryota; kingdom Viridiplantae; phylum Streptophyta; class Magnoliopsida; order Solanales; family Solanaceae; genus Datura; species Datura stramonium. The sequence goes on from JACEIK010002378.1 coordinate 69,691, forward strand.
CATCAGTCAGTGTCCCATCTAGACCTAGACATGATTAGAGGGTTAGAGCGTCAGGCTCTAAAGACTAAGAGAGCATGGTAGGAGAGCGCACCTTTCTAGCTTGTGCGAGGTGTAGCAAGAACCACCCTGGGTGATGTTTAGTTGGCTCAGATGCTTGTTTTGGGTGTGGAAAACCTAGACATAGACTTATTGATCTCCCTTTAGCCACCAGTTCAATAGCTCCAATAGCCCACACATCTCGGCAGGGTACCTCTTCTAGTGCAACGGCGGACAGCGCCAGAGCAGGTTCTATGCACTATCTTTTCATTAAGATCAGGAGATCTCTCCCAATGTGTGATGAGTTGGTAATTTACCAACTTATTAGGCTCTAAAGCTTGAGTTTTTGTTTCGTTCTTGAGTGTTATTTGTATTTTATTCCCTTTTTGCTTTCATTGTGTGCAGATGGCTAAAAGTGAAGAAAAGAGCAAAAATGGAGCAAAAAGAGGGAAGTGAGGGTGAATCGACGAAATGCCAGCCAAGGGCCGAACCTCACTGCCTCATAGGAGTAATGCCACCGGCAGTTTGTGACTTGCTAGCAACGAGAATCACCGAATGATACGCAAAAGTTCTGGAAAATGGCCTGAAGACTCGGCGATTCACAGATTCGGATAAGCGAAACGCCGGGTGAATCGCCGGTGCTCACTGGAATTTAGTGGAGATGCAGAAAAGACACCTGGCGATTCATGGATTGTAATCAATGAACTATCGATGCTTCCGCTGGCTCTAGAACGGTGCTCATAAGGGTGTAATCATCCAACACTGAGAAGGAGATGAAAAGTGCCCTACTTATCAAGGTATAAATAGGGATAAAGTACTTTGTACTGAGATATGCAGAGAGGAAGATAGAAATAGAGAATTAAAAGAGAGAACAAAAGCTTACATCACATCATCTTTTCTCTTTTCAGCAAAATAACATTCTCTTAGCTGAAAGAGGGTGATTTTGAGTGAAAATTGTGGAAAGTACTCTGTTTTATTTCTTCTTGTACTAGTAAGTTCAGCTATTGTTGAAGATTATTTTGTGAAGTTGATTTATCTACTCTTGCTATTAAATTCACTAATGCTATTGATGAATGTGTTTTTGAATTTCTTAACAATGAGTAGCTAAAATCATTAACTAGAGGTGTGTGATGATGAACACTTAATTGGATTGGTTATTGCTAGAGTCATCTTCATGTTGTTCAATTAAGTGTAAATCTATTAGATTCTCTTCAATCTATTAATGAAGATCCATTGATTATGATATGGGTCTATTTCTTCTTGCTTTATTATTGCTTGAGAGACAGTATTTAAGTATTGGAATAGAATCTAGTAGTGGTCATGGATAAGAGATTGTGAAATTAAGCTAGGAATAGCTGAAATTGCTTTCTCATTCCTTATTGGCAACTAATAGCTTGGAATAGTGTAGTTGCTAATCCAAATCAAATCGGGTTGAGCCAAGTTGTGGTTAGGGTCTTAGCAAAACTCTAGCAAGAGGTAGTCAATAGTCTGAAAAGTTGAGATTACCCACTTCCTGAGATAACTTATTCTTATTGAACTTATAAGATGACCTGGAATGTCCCGATCTGGTTAGTATTTCAACTACACCGCACCTCTAGTATTTCACACCCTTGTTGACAACTTAGCTGATCTCACTATTTTACTTCACTAAATAAATCAATACAATTCTCTGAAAGTTTCAACTCCACCAATTCTAATTGTTTTCATATTAAAAATCTACATGGTGCAAACTAACATCAATTTCTCAATCAACACTAGAAATTATCATTCCCTAGTGCTCGTGGGATTCGACCCCAGCACTTGTCAGGTTACTTATTTTGATACTTTGATCGTGTATATTCTTTGAATTAAGGAATATATTTTGGATGTTATACAATTCTCTTAGAGTTTCAACTCCTACAATTCTCTGAAAGTTTCAACTCCCCCAATTGTAATTGTTTTCTTATTAAATCTACATGTTGCAAACTAACATCAATTTCTCAATCGACATTTGAAAATATCATTCCCTAGTGCTCGTGGGATTCAACCCCGAAACTTGTCAAATTACTTATTTTTATACTTTGATCGTGTATATTCTTTGAATTAAGGAATATATTTTGGACGCTATCAAAAATGGCACCGTTGTTGGGGACTTGCGCTTGATAATCTTGTGTTAATTGTTAAGTTTAAATAGTTCCACACCACAGTGGTCACTACTAATCAAATTGTGTGTGGCTCATAAGCAGTTCACCATGTGCATAAGGAGATAAGAGATTATCCATTCCCACCAAAAAAGCTTGACCTCGATTTGATGAATCCTACAATCCTCCATCACGGCCTTCTGTTGTGTCCCAACCAAAATTGGAGCTCAAACCCTTGCCCACTCACCTCAAATATGCATCCTGGGGGAGAATGAAACGCTCATCATTTCAGCAAAACTTACTCCATTGCAGGTAGATAAACTCATCAAGGTGTTGAAAAGGCATACTCGAGCCATAGGATGGTTACTAGTTGATATCATTGGTATCTCTCCAGGGATTTGCACCCACAAGATCAATCTTTAAGAAAATTGCAGCCCATCAATTGAACATCGATGAAGGTTGAATCCACCTATGCAAGAGATGATGAAGAAAGAGATTATTAAATGACTAGATGCAGGGGTGGTGTATCCGATTGCAGACAGTAGTTGGGTTAGCCCGGTGTAGTGTGTACCAAAAAAAGGGGGTCATTACGTTTATTCCAAATGAAAATAATGAATTGATAGCTACTCGTCCAATCACGGGGTGGAGAGTTTATATGGATTACCGTAAGTTAAACTCCTGGACAAAGAAGGATCATTTTCAAGTGCCATTCATTGATTAAATGTTGGACTGTCTAGCTTGCAAAGAGTACTATTATTTCTTGGATGGATACTCGGGATTTAATCAAATCTCAATCGCACTGGAGGATCAAGATAAAAACATATTTAGATGCCCCTATGGTACGTTTGCATTCAAGTGGATGCCTTTTGGTCTTTGTAATGCCCCGACCACATTTCGGAGGCGCATGATGTCCATATTTTTCGACATGGTGGAAGATACGATAGAAGTCTTCATGGATGACTTATTCGTTGTGGGGAACTCATTTGATGACTGCTTGACACATTTAGATGAGGTGTTAAAGAGGTGTATAGAGACTAATTTGGTCCTAAATTGGGAAAAGTGTCACTTCATGGTCAAAAAAGGGATTGTATTGCCACATAAAATTTTTGAAAAAGGGATTGAAGTGGATCAAGCCAAAATGGATGCCATTGCTCAGCTACCTCCACCGTGTACCGTAAAGGGCGTTAGGAGTTTCCTCGGGCATACGGTATTTCACAAACATTTCATCAAAGATTTCTCCAAGATAGCTCATCCCCTATTTCGATTGTTGGAAAAAGAGGATAAATTCAATTTTGATGAGTATTGTTTGAGGGCTTTTGTGGAGTTGAAGGATAGATTAATTTCCTCTTCAATCATTGTAGCACCTGATTGGTCAAAACCCTTTGAGCTCATGTGCGATGCAAGTGGGGTAGCCTTAGGAGCATTCCTTGGTCAACGACGAGACAAGATCTTCCACCCAATTTACTATTCTAGTAAAGCTCTGAACACTGCACAAACAAACTACACAATAACGAAACAGGAGCTCTTAGTTGTTGTGTTTGCATTCGAAAAATTTCGGGTGTACTTGCTAGGAACCAAAGTGGTAGTGCACATGGACCATGCAGCACTCAGGTCCTTAATGGAAAAAAAGATGCTAAACAAAGATTGATTAGGTGGGTGTTTCTGTTTCAAAAATTCAACTTTGAATTGATAGACTGTAGGGGATGTGAGAATCAAATGGCCGACCACCTGTCATGCCTAGAAACTAACGAGCAGCCAGGAACACAAGAGGTGATCTATGATGCCTTTCCGAATGAGTGAATTTTAACTGCAACCCACAACCTGATACCGTGGTTTGCCAATTTTGCTAATTACTTGGCCAACAACGTTGTACCTAAAGGATTGAATTTTCAGCAAAAGAAGAAATTCATGCATGATGTATGGAAATTCTTTTGGGATGAACCTTACCTATTTCAAAGTTGTGCAGATGGGTTAATAAGGAGGTGTGTTCCTGATGTGGACATGGTCACAATTCTTGAGGCATGTCACTCTTCCCCGGTGGGAGGTCATTATGGGAGCGTGCGAACAGTGGCCAAGGTGTTGCATTGCGGGTTTTACTAGCCTACCCTACATCAGGATGCACATGACTTTGTGAAGCAATGTGAACAATGCTAGAGGACCGAGAGCATTTCGAGGAGGCATGAACTCCCGCTACACCCATATTAGAGGTTGAGTTGTTTGACATTTGGGGGATCGACTTTATGGGTCCTTTTGTATGCTCTTATGGGAATAAATACATCTTAGTGATGGTGGATTATGTTTCCAAATGGGTGGAAGCAGTGGCACTACCAAACAATGAAGCGAGAAGTGTTAAGCTCTTTCAAAAGAAAAATATCTTCTCACGGTTTGGCACTCTGAGAGCTATAATTACTGATAGGGGATCTCATTTTTGCAACCGGGTGTTTAGCACAGTACTAGCTAAGTAT
>JACEIK010002378.1:76220-98063 GCA_018107945.1 Datura stramonium
TCTCCTTGTGGTTAGTTGTGTCGGTCGTGTGGGGCCGTGCATATGTTTAGTTGTTTATGTTGGCCATGTGGGGCCTTATCCAGTTAGTAGTGGTGACCTTTTCGGTCACGTAGTTGTTTAGCATCTGTTATATTGACTCAGAAGTAACTAGTTAGCATGGTGGCCTTGTCGGCCCGCATAGGTTCCCTTATATTGATGAGATTTTGGTTAGCTGTTATTGTTGTATAGGTGGCTATAGGCCTAGTCGGTCGGGGCTGTATTTACAGCCGCTATATAGCCCGTTGATTCTGTGAATCAGAAGTTAGAGCCAACCAGGCACCAAAACTGCTTAGGCTAAGTAGTCTAGCAGTTCAGGTCCTAGTAGGGCACCAGGTGCCAGTCATACCCCTGAAGGTGGGGCGTGACACCATAGACCTGCAGACAAGTGGAAGTTTCAAACTGGGAATAAAGTCCATTTTGAATAAAACAATTAATCTAAATAGAATAGATTAAGCACAGAAGTTAGATTATTCATTGTGGGCATATCGGACTGCACCGATTGGAATGTCCCCTTACCAGCTGGTGTTTGGTAAAGCATGTTACCTCCCGGTGGATCTAGAACATAAAGATTTGTGGGCACTGAAGAGTTTAAATTTGCAACAGGGAAGAGCTATCCAAGGTCGAATCCAGAATTTACATGAGATGGATGAATTCAGAATGAAGGCATATGAGAATGCAACAATTTACAAAGCTAGAATGAAGTAATATCATGTCCAAAAAGTGTTTCTAGTGTAATTTTGTTCCAGGGGATTGAGTGCTACTGTTCAATTCTCGACAAAAGCTATTTCCCGGAAAGTTAAAGTCTAAACGGTCAGGACCTTTTAAGGTCTCTCAAGTGTACGAGAACGGAGCCATCGAACTCCTTAGTGAGAATGGGAAAAATTTCAAAGTAAATGGACAAAGGGTTAAAAGGTATTTGGGGGTGTTGGAAGAAGTTGGCCGAACAGAGTTGGTGTATCTGGAGGAGCCGTAGACTTCAAGGAAATTTCGTCATGCAACAAAGTTAAATAAGATGCTTCTTGGGAGGCAACCCAAGCATTTTGCATTTTTCTTCTTCCCTCTCATATGTTTTTTGTTTTTGATTTTTTTTGGATAGGAAGGGTGCACTACAAAATGAATAACAAACCGGTGTGCAACCAGCAAAATGCCGATTTCAGTTCATGGAGCACAGTTAAAGCACAGCCCTTCCCAATGCACTGAAGGATTCAAGGCAGAGTGGTGATGCAAACTAGCGAACCGCTAGTGATAATTCATGATTCGCCTCTAGGGCATCGATTCCATCCAGAGAACTAAAGGTCCCAAGGCGAACCGATGGCCCAATCGGTGAAACGCTATGACAAAACATGAACCGCCGGTTTGTCACCGCCCTCAACCAGAGTACTTGGGAATGGATCAGGCGTCGGTTCCTTCTCTAGTGAAACGCCGGAAGGAATCCGTGGAACACCAGTCACCCGTCGAATTTGCATTCAAAATCGCATTCAGGTAATGGGAGCGGTGGCCACAGGGGTTAAACGCCAGCTCAATTCAGTGATCACCGGTGTAGCCCCCGATGACAAAAACCATATCTCATAAATCTCCACAAAACTCTTTCAATTCCCCATTTTCTTCCATCTTCTCTCCAGATTGCCTTTCCCAAAAACGACCCATTACTTCCCATCTATCACTTATTAATATTTAGCCCCCCCAACACGCATTCAACTTCCTTTTCTTTGCCATTTAAAAACACCACCNNNCCCACAGCTTCAAAAGAACAACCATTGGAGGTAAGAACTTTCTCACTCAGGCTTGCAAGGTCCTAATCACATTGGAAATATTTTTCTTTACACTTGATTATCACGTTTGGTTTTGCTTCTTTATTATATAATTGTGAATGTTTTTTGTGGTGTTCACTTCATATCGGGGTGTGCCCAATGATGGATTGATTGAAACCTTTCTTAAGGGCAAAAATTTCTTTTGTTCCTAAAATATGAGTGTGTTTGGTTAGCTGTTATATGGCAGTGATTTGGTTGACAACTAAATGCAGACCGACGGCTAGCGAATCACCAGTGGTGGTTATCCCGCGAAACGCCGAGGTGTCCCCATTTTTTTCTTCATTGTGCCAATCGGTGATTCATCCGCGACTAGCGAAATGCAATTGCCTCTCGCTGATGAGTCATTGATTACACCTGAGCTTGTGAAAATTTTAGTTAAATTTTTCTGTTTGCTTTAGTTTTGAGTCACACACTTTGGACCATCACTAACCTATGTTTGCAGCATCATCTCTATCTCCCATCACTCTCATACAAGCTAAGCATCAGTTCCCACAACTACCCCTCAAGATAGGATTGGGCTGAAAGGAATGGATGAGTTTTACATAGCTTTCAAGGAAAAACGTGTCAGACATACAGAAGCTCAATTTGATGCAGACTCTTTTAAAATGGCGTACCCAGATATCTATCACCGAATTGGGACACGCGATTGGGGTCCATTTACTCTACCAGTTTACACGTATCTTCCAGAGCTGGTGTGGGAATTCTATGTGTCATACAGGGCAAGGAAACAACTAATGATCATGAAACGATACAACATAGAGTATATGGTCAGTACGTGGAATGTACCGAGTATGAAAAGTAAGTAAAACGGACATTTGAAATACATAAATGTATATAATAGATCATAAGAGTAGGAAAAAATGCTCATAACATAAATATCATCATGTAACATAAGGCTCAAGGTTTTCAAAACATCGATAATCCATTTACCATTATAGTTATAAGAGGAAAACTTTATAAATCATAACTTGAGCCAAGGTAACATAAAATAACAATGCATAAAACATGCGGAACAATGGGAAGACTCGTCATAACTGACTCCATCATGGTAGAGACTTACATGATGCCCCAACTATCTCGCTCAAGTGAGTAGAGCCATCTTAGACTTGCCAAGCAAAGGACGTGCATTATGTGATATCATGATAGAGGGGATCCATTAACATTGTAATGTATCAACATGAACCTACGGTGGCACGTAGTTATGAGACATGGGCGTAGTCCTTTGTACGTCGGGCTACTCGGTGCTACACACTGCTCCCAAAAACATGCACATTAGGCTCGTACGTAAATCATAATCATCATTCATGGGATTCATGGCCAAATAAACTTTAACATCATTGATCCAAATTTACATACATGTTTATCCATGAAGAAAGGGCCCATTAATCGGTTGACATCATAAATTGATTAATCATGAAATCCATATCATATATCGTAAATCATTCTTCAACATGTGGGCATTGCCCAATACTTTAGCATGCTTGAAAATACTCAATTCACTTGAAAATATAATTATAAATATGGGTAACTTGAAAACATACTTTTCATCATTAATACTTCATCATACATGAACATTCATCATAAATCTTAACTTTCATGAACTTCTCATAAATGGTCATTTAAGTTAAAGAAATTTTGAAAGATAATTTTAATGAAAACAATTTAAAACTTCCCCATGTATCATACTTCAAGAGTAGAAATTACATTTAAATTATACCCATGTAGAGAATTAGGAATTTCATGCATTGGGTTAAAACTCCATAGAATTCACATAGGAAATTTCATGATTTTGAGAGAGATAGGGCATAGGTGTGAACAGATTCACCCATTCATAACCCTACATACCCGATTAAAGATGATTCTTACACTCTCTTGATTGCCTTTGAGAAGAAATAGAAAGGGCTTAAGCTTGATCTCTCCTCTAAATCCCTAACTTGCATACATGGGTTCAGAATGGGCTAGAATGACTTAAACTATCATAATACACCCTGAAAATGGCTTAAAACGATGTAGTATAGGACCCTAGAGTATAGGAATGACGAGAATACCCTTAGTAACTTTGCGGAAAATAACTGCTCGTCAATCCCTACGAGGGACCTAATGAGTCATTTCCACCAATCACGGGTCGTTACATCAATCACTGGGTACACTATCAAGGTTTCACCTAGATCTCATTACAAGCCATCACACGAATCATTACTGGTGACCACGACTTGTGGTCACCACTTGTTACCTCCATTGCCTCAAACCTTTGATCATTAGTTACCTGCTGCCCACGACCCATCCCACGAATCGTGGTGACTGACCAAAACTCATGGGGACCTTTCGTAGGGTACACTGCCAGGCCCCCTTTACTTTCCTTAATCCCTTTCCCACGACTGACTCAATGAGTCGTAGGGATTGACCACGACTCGTGGTCAGGTCCGTGGGTACCCCGAATTCCAAAATTCAACCCAAGCCTTGAACGTCACCGCGAGTCTCCTCACAACTCGTGGTCTACCCCATTGGTCACAAAACAACTCTTTCTGTGACCTTGTGCCAATTTTCTAGTTTTCTCTATTTCAACTCTCAGGTCTGATCTTAGGGCTTCCGCGGCATTATAGATGTCCAACCTCTATCCCTGTTGGGAGAGCTATCCAAAGCCTTACCAAGGCAGAGGATGAAATTAAATCGTGTATCCATACTAAGCCCTTACCGGGGGCTATCTGAGGAGTCGCCCGAACCCATGATTTGATCCTAACCTATGTTGGCTATGTAGTTCTAGGGCTTCGTGTTATCTGAAACCTTCACCCATATCAATGCTAAATAATTCTTTCAAAACTATTCTCATTAAAATATGCCCATATGAGGTAGCTAAAACATCTTTGTGGAGCCTTTCTAGCTCAAAAATCAAGATAGATGTATTACTCTGGTGAGCCTCTATGCTCAAAACTGAACTCTAATAGTTCGCCTCTATGCTCAAAACTGAACTCTAATAGTTCGCCTCTATGCTCAATCACTGTCACGACCCAAGTTGAGACCCCAGATCTAGACATGGGACCTAGAACCATGAAGGACTCCAAGCTAACCCATGGCACATACATAGAATGACAAGAGCCTTACTAAGTAGAAATTAATCATGAGCGTGATATTAGTGGAAGTCTGTGTATCATAAGGACAAAAACGTAAACACAAACCAACAACATTGAACTATCTATACATGATTTTCTGAAAAGTCTCTACTACTGCATTGAGCTAATAGGATAACACCCCCAACTAGCTCACTAAGTCTTGAAATGAAAGACATGATAAAAACGTAAAGCTGATAATGTCCTCGGAGAATAAGGACTCACCCAAGCGGGAGTAGAGCTGGACTGATTGGGAGCTTTCTATCAGTGAGACTGAGATGCATCACTCAAAACTATATGATAGAGCATAGAGTATGAATTTAGTACTTTGAATGTATTGAGTATGTAGAGAAAGTAAAATATTCTAGTAAAACAATAGTATGAATTCATGCACGTAAATCAAAATAGATCATGAGAGTAAGGGCTATATGCTAAAAGCCATATGTCAGAAATATACGTACTAGTAATCTATTCATCATAAGCTGAACATAATGACCCAAGGTTTAGAAGTAGAAATCATATAGCTTACTGAACTTGAGAAGAGAAGTGAAAACTCATAAACTGATCAATAGGTCAAATATGCTATAAGACATAGTATCATAGGACATGAAAATGAGTATCTAAAAACATGAGGAAGAATGAGAGGCTCTTCATAACCAATAACTATCACATATGAGCGCATGATGATTGATGTTGGGCGTATTATTATGCCCATTTTCCTTGTTTTTACCCATATTTTTTCTTATTTTGAGTTCATAATCCCTATGAAATGTATGAATTCATGTTTTCATGTGTCTTATGAGCTAATGAATATTTCTAGATGTTTTGAGCAGGAAACCAAGGATAAAGGACCCAAAAATGACTTATGGTGTGAAGAAGAAGAGTTCGCAAAAGTTGGCCTGGGGCTATGGCTAGCGTGGCACACCCTACATTTATGTTTCAGAGGAAAATGCACCAAAGTTGCTATTATAGATGGTATAGGGCACTAGGTACCTTAGCTCTGAATTTGACTAACACCTTGGCGAGATTAATGGCGTGGAGCCCAGAAGCATTCCAGACATAGGAAATTTTCCTAACCCTCTTGTGCTATGGATGAAGTGGGGCACCAGAGGTGTTAGAAGTGTAGAAATTTTGCTATACCCTTGGTGTTATGGCATGAGTGGGGCGCCCGAAGCCATTCTTCAGAGGAAATTTGACTAACTCCATGGTGCCATGCATGGGGCGACACACCAGACCCTCCTTGATGGAATTTTTTTGATTTTTAAGCCAAATACTTGAGAGAAAGAGGATATTTGAAGGCTATCCTATATATATAACATCTAGGGTGAATTTTAGAGAGGAATTTATTATATCGTTCATCATTTTGAAGGTTGCAAATGCAGCTTTGGAGGAGAGACAAGTTCTACTTAGATTTCTTCTTTTCTTTGTTGTTTTACTGAAAATGATGTTGTTAGCTTTGTTTTTCCGCTTGTCTATGAGTGGCTAAACACCCATTTTATGGTTTTGTCCATAGTTGATAGTTGAAGTTTGAAAGACTGTTGACTGTTAGATTTGATTCTTTCATAAAGATTATTTATATTTACTTGTTTTGATTGCATATTCACTAGGCTGATCACATTGTAAGTAAATCTGTTGGCTTTTGGTTGAACTTAGGAAAGGAAACCGAAAGGTTAAAAGTAAAAGTAAAATTTGAATTTGATGATCCTTTGGCCCATTTTGAGGAGGTTAGAAGTTATTGTTGAGTATAGGGATATACCCTTCATCACTGTTTAGTTGAAATACAAGTAGGCATAACCGTCGTTTCATGTTTCTCCTGCAACTACAGGGATATAGGCGTTAGGGTTCATGAGATAGTTCTTGGATGCTCAAGAGAGTGGTAAGAAATGAGATAGTAACTTGCAACTAGAAACCTTAGAAAGAATTAATCTAGCATAATCATGTCGTGAGAACTCAACCTTACACGACAGTGATAATTCCCTAGATTTTCATTATCATTCGAAGTACAAACAAGTTTGTAACAATCTTAGTTCTTTAGCTAATTTGACATTTCAAGTTTTTAGTAGTTTAATTATCTAAACCCTTCTCCATTTTATCTATTTTGATAGAATCGCAAAATAAAGTAATAACCTTATAACAATTTATCGGACAAGTCTCTAAGGGATCGATAATTGCGACTTCCATTCCTATATTACTTGACAACCCGCTTGTGTGTGCTTGGGCAAAATCAAGTTTTTGACACCTTTATCGAGGAGCTGAAGATTAATTGATCATTTTTAGGTTAGCATTCTTATTATGCTATTCTATATTTTATGTTTTTTTTTATTTTTTTGTGAAGTTAAATGTGGTGTGTGCTTAGTATATGCCAAATACGAGTAGTCAAGAATCGCTTTTGGCTTCTGTTGATCATGAATTTGAGAGAACCTTTCAAAGGTTAATCATAGAGAAGAATGAGCAGGCACAGGGAAACAACTAGGAGAGTGTTCCAATGTAGAATTTTGTTAGGCCAAACTTGGAGAACTCTTCTAAAGTGATCATTAAATCAGTAATCACTGGGTACTTTGACTTGAAGGAAGGTACCATGTGGTTGGTCCAAAACACTTGCCAATATCCGGGCAAGCTACATGAGGATCCTCATACGCATCTGATGACATTCATGGAGCTAAGTGAGAACTTTCACTATCAAAATGTGTTAGATGGGTATGTAAAGCTCTCGTTGTTTCCGTTTCCATTGATTGGTGAGAGCAAGGAGTGGCTTCAAAATGAGCCAACATGTTCCATCACTATTTGGGAGGTTCTTTCCAACAATTTCATCAACAGGCTCTTCTCCTAAAGGAGAACAAAAGTGTTGTGAGGGAAGATCTTTTTTTTTTGTGTAGAGATATGGTTGATGAAGGGAGTATTTATGCATTTCTTAGCCATATTTTGCCTATACTTTACTATATTTTGAGAATAAATTATGTGTGTTTGCATGTATTTTATAATATGTATTTGCGAAAAGAGCTGATGCACATGATTAGATGCTTTCAGGGTTAAAAATGATGGATTTAGGTATATATGAGGCTTTCAGAACAAACATGATGAATTTAGGTTGACCAAAACGAAGCTTGAAACATTTAGCACCACTAGCCACACCAATGTAGCCAGCAGCGCAACGCGGTAGGCCCTCATGTGCAATGCTATGCGTGACGCGACAGGCCTTATTGCGCGATGCAGTGCATGACGCGACACTAAGCCAGACGATGACCAGCGAGGCGCACCTTTCCTGACCGGGTGCCAACAAGTAAATCCTAATTCAACTAGGAAAAAGAGCTACAAATCCCAAATCAAATCCATGAAGGAGAAAAGAAGTCATATATCTACTATTATAAATGCCCTGTATTTCTTTGTAATAAAGAGGGAAGTTAGGAGCCAAGTTTGGGAGAAGTTTTATTTCATGAATGCTATTAATTTACTTATAATCATGAGAGGCCAAAACCTCCACAACTATGGTTATGGGAACCATGGTGAATTAACGAACTAGGGTTTGCACGAATTGATTCTAAACAAGCACTAAATACTTGTATTATATTCTCTTCATTTATAACATTTCTTAACGATGTGCAACCTACGACTTGCCTGAATTATCTACCTGCTTGAGCCTAGAGAGGTAGAGATTAGGAAAATAGAATCACAACAAAGCCTTCATCTTTATAATCATTTTATAACTTGAGTTGTGGCCGAAGGATAGTTAATTTTGGAACCAATTGATAACGGTTGAATTGAAATCACTCATGAGAGCTAAATTGGTAATTGACTATATTCATCCAATAGGGGAGAACCAGTCATTTGGATGAACCCTATGTCACGACCCGAACATAGGCCTGGATCGAGACACGGGACAAAGAAACGCAAGAGGCTCCAAGTTAACCCATGGCATGAACATGACATCCAAAGCTCAACATAATAATGCGGATGTTTAACATATAAAATAGCGGACGTCTGAGAATAAAATAACATCTGAACATCTGAATATATTACACAACTCTCAAGCTGAATATATACTATGTCTGATAAGCCTCTACATACTAACGAGTTGATGGTATAAGACCCTAACTAACTCACTAAAGACTAAAATTGAAAATACTGAACATAAGATGATAAAAGGGTTCTCGAAGGACGAGGACTCACCAACTGACAGAGAGATGCTAAGTCTGAGGATCTGGCTAATGGCGGGGCTAAACCTGAATGTCTGAGCCTGTATCATGAAATGACAATGTAGAGTATGCGGTCAGTACGTGGAATGTACCGAGTATTCAAGGTAAATAAAACCACTAAGTGAGTAAAAATCATAAATTATTCATATCATAAAACATTTCATCATAAGATTCTGAAAGCAGGGCTTGCATGCTAGTATCTGAAAAAATGACTTAAACATAACTGAATCGAATGACTCAAAGTTGAAACGGATTATTCATAAGTAAAACTAAACATTGGGTCAAACCTACTGAAAACATAATATCATTACTAATGAACATGCATAATTGAAATCATGAGGAATAATGAGAGACTCGTCATATAACTAACATTACCACGATAGAGCTTATGTTATCCCAACTATTACACTCAAGTGGGCAAAGTCGTCCAAAGCCTTGCCAGTGCTAAGGGCGCTACCATGATATCGATATCAAGCTGAAGGCCCATTGGGGGCAGGAAAATCTCACAAGGGAGGTCCCAAATAATCTGAACATACCTACGTTGGCACGTAGTTCTGAGGCACAGCTTAACTGAACCCTTAGCCTACTCGGTGCTAGACACTACTCCAAAAAAAACATGCATATGCTCTTTATCGTTTTTCAACGAATCTGAATCATAATAATACATGCATAATCTTAAAACATATCATGAGGATCCTTGGCTCAAACCATACCACAAGCTAAAAAATGGGAGTCTAGACTCCAAAACCATGTGGTAAGCTAATAACATGATGTTGAAGTAAATCCTGAACATACTTGATCATATAGGCTTTCCAAACATAACACACTTTAGATAGTCAAAAGAATGGATATAAAAATGGGTAAGTCAAAATCATACTTTCATCATATACATCTCATCATACTTGAAAACATAGATCATAATCTCAACCTTTCATGAACTTTCATAATTTGGCATTATAATTGTAAGACTTTAAAAACATGAATTGTAATTGAAAACATTATAAAACATGCCCATGAATCTGAATTCAACATTAGGAAAATGAATAGGATTTACCCATGATAGATACTTAGAGAATTCACAAGTTGGATTAAAACCCCATAGATTCATCAACTTAGAATTTCCATGAATTTGAGAAGGAATTGGACATGGGAGTGGATGAATACACCCATTCATAACTCTACATATTGGGTACTTCTGATTTTACACCCCTCTTGAATGCCCAAAGGAATTGGAGAAGAACATGATGAATTTCTAGGCTTGATCACCCTTAGGAACTTTTAGGCTTTCATGGATGGAGAGGGATTGGTCTAGAATGAGTTAACCCTTTTAAAAGACACCTATTTGAGCATAAAATGACGTAGTTTAGGTTTTAGGAATTTAGAAATTACGGAAAAGCCCTTAATGAATTCACAGAGAAAAGCATACTATCAGTCCCAATGAGGGACTAGAAGACTCGTTGCTTGAGGGGATAACTCGTTGACAACACTAGACAACATTATCGCTCTTGTAACCACGAGGGATACCACGACTCGTGGTGTACCTAACGACACGTGGTGACAAGTCATTATGAAAACTGGCCAACATTTCAACATCCAAATCAAACTCCTGACCACGGCCAACCTAACGACTCATTTCCCTAACCACGAGTCGTGACTTGTCCCGTGGTCAACCCGTAGACCACCATCCATAGGCATCTGTTCCTCCAGTCTACAAGTCCCTTAACGACTCGTAGTATACTTCATGGGTCACTGGATGACTCATCCTATCACCTGGTGGAGAAATTCCTATTTTCTCTGGTTCAACCCTCGGGCTTGATCTTAGGGCTTTTGGGGTATTACAATTTCTTCCCTGTGGGAACATTTGTCCTTGAATGTGGGTAAACATACTGAAAAGCTGAGAAATGCAACTGTCATACCAAATATTGAACATCTAAAGCTAAAAACTAACGGAGTGACTGTCTTCGTACTGAAATACATTACTAAATTGAATTCATGAATCGCCCATACATGTATTGACTTGAAAGAAACTAAGCACATGAACTAAGGAGGAAATTGATACCTCAAGTTGAAACTGAGCTGGAAGGGTATAGATGCAGGTATTTAGCCATCATATCTGACTTGCCTTCCCACATAGCTCCCTAAACATGCTGGTTCTGCCAAAAAACCTTAACCAAAGCTACTTCCTTATTTCATAGCTTCCCAACCTGACGATCAAGTATTTCAAGTGAAATCTCTTCATAGCTAAGGCTATCTTTCGCACCTGCACTCTCCAACAGAACAACCAAAGTTGGATCATCCATACACTTCTTCAAGAGCGATACATGGAAAACTAGATGTCCTGAAGCCAATTCTAATGGCAACTCCAACTTATAGGCCACCTTGCCAACACGTCTCACAATCTGGTATGGGCCAACATAACGGGGACTAATTTTCCCTATATTTCTGAACCTTATCACTCCCTTCATGAGAGACACCTTCAAAAACACCCAATCACAAGCTTCAAACTCAATCTCTCTCCTCCTCACATCTGCATAGGACTTTTGTTTACTCTGAGCTATTTTCAACCTTTCCCTTATGAGATGAACCTTCTCCATAGAATCATGAACTAAATATGGTCCTATCAACATAGCCTCACCAACTTCAAACCAACAAATAGGTGATCTAAACCTCCTCCCATAAAGAGCCTCAAACGGAGCCATCTAAATGCTGGAATGGTAGCTTTTATCGTATGGAAACTCGATCAGAGGTAAATGATCATTGCAACTACCCTTGAAATCAATCACACATGCTCTAAATATGTCGTTCAACCTGATTATCTGTTTGCAGGTTAAATGCTATTCTAAGCTTGACCTGAGTGCCAAGTCCTTTCTAAAACAATCTCCAAAACTGGGAGGTAAACTGAGTACCTCTATCAGATATGATGGAAAAGGGAACTCCATGCAACCAAACTAGCTCCCAAATATACAACTTACCATAATCCTCCACTGAATTGATAGTTTTGACCGGTAGGAAATGAGCTACTTTAGTCAATCTGTCTACGACCACCCATATAGAGTCATACTGTCGACGAGTAAGAGGCAACCCTGTAATGAAGTGCATATTGATTTCCTACCACCTCGAAATAGGGATAATAATATCTTGAAGCACACCCCCGGGTATTTGATGCTCAACTTTCACGTGTTGACAATTCGGGCACTTTGCCACAAACTCTATTATGTCCTTCATGCCATTTAACCAATAGACTTCCTATAGGTCACAGTACATCTTTGTGGCACCTGGATGTATAGAATATCTTGAACATTAAGCCTCATGCAATATTCTATCTCTCAAATCATCAACACCTGAAACACACGGACAACACTGATATCAAAGCACACAATCTCCCCTTTGGGAGAAGATCTCCACCTTCTGATTCTGAATAACTTCCCTCAACTTTACCAATATAGTATCCTCATCTTGTCTAGCAATGACTCCGGTCACCAAGGAAGATTTTGATCCATTCTGAACAATGACACCACCATCCGTCAAGTCAATAAGATGCACTCCTAGTCGTGCAAGATGATGCACATCCTTCACTAACTCCTTCCTCTCCTCATTTATGTGAGACAAAATATCAATAAAAAGCCTACTAAGAGCGTCTGCCACCACATTATCCTTGCTCGGATGATAAAGGACACTGATATCATAATCTTTAAGAAGCTCCAACCACCTTCTCTAACGTAGATTTAGATACTTTTGGGTAAACACGTACTGTAGGATTTTGTGGTCCGTAAACACATCCACATGGACCCCGTACAAATAGTGTCTCCAAATCATCAAGGAAAATACTACCGTCGCCAACTCGAGGTCATGAGTCGGATAGTTCTTTTCATGGACTTTCAGCTACCTAGAAGCATATGCTATAACCTTACCGTGCTGCATTAATACACAACCAAGGCCGACCCTTGAGGTGTAACAATATACCACAAACCCATCGGTACCCTCAAGTTGGGTCAACAATTCTTTTAAGGTGAGTCGAGTCTTAAACTCTTGGAAGTTCTTCTCACAAGCCTCCGACCATTTGAACCTCACTTTCTTCTGGGTCAACATTGTCAACGTTGTTGTTATGGATGAAAATTCTTCCACAAACCTCCAGTAGTAACCAATTAAGCCCAAGAAACTCCTGATATCTGAAGGGCTAACTGGTCTAGGACAATTCTGCACCACTTCTATCTTTTGACACCACATGATCCAAAAATGCTACCGAGCTTAACCAAAGCTCAAACTTGTTGAAGTTAGCATACAACTAACAATCCTTAAAAGTCTATAGAACCACCCTGAAATGAGCGACATGCTCCTCTTCGCTCCGAGAGTATATATGAACATCATCTACGAACACGATCATGAACATGACCAAATACAGCTCGAACACCTTGTTCATCAAATCCATAAAAGTTGTAGGAGCATTCGCTAGTCCAAAAGACATAATTACAAACTCATAGTGACCATACCGAGTCCTGAAGGATGTCTTTGGAATGTCGCTCTCTCTAACCCTAAGCTGATGATACTAGGATCTGAGGTCTATCTTTGAGAAACACTTGACAACCCAAAGTTGGTCAAACAAGTTATCAATTCTAGGGAGAGGATACTTGTTCTTGACGGTAACTTTGTTCAATTGCTGATAATCAATGCACATCTAAAGAGAACCATCCTTCTTTCGGACAAAGAGTACTGGATCACCCTATAGAGATCTGCTTTGTTTGATGAAACCCTTGTCTAAGAGTCTTTCAACTGCTCCTTCATCTCCTTTAGCTCAATTGGAGCCATTCTATAAGGAGGAGCGTATATAGGATGCATATAAGGAGGAAGTCAATTCCAAAATCGATCACCCGCTTGGGAGGAATTCCTAGTAAATCATTTGGAAACACTTTTGGATATTCACATATGATAGAAACTGATTAGATAGTTAGGGTCCCGGATGTAGCATCCTTAACCATAACTAGATGGTACACGCAACCCATAGAAATCATATTTATGGCATTAAGGTAGGAAATGAAATAACCTACAGGCATAACTAAACTAGCATTCCATTCTAGGACTGGCTCACCTAGAAATCGGAACTCTACCGCATGGGTTCTACAATTTACTGAAGCATAGCATGCATGTAGCCATTCCATTCCAAAGATAATGTTAAAATCTGTCATGGCTAGCTCTACTAAATCTGCTGAGATGACTTTCTGAAGGACTGTGATAGGGAAATTTCTATATACCCATCGAGCTATAACTTAATCACCGACTAGAGTAGAGACTGAGAAGGGTTCTGATAGGATTTTGGGACTAACTCTGAAACTACTAGCAACATAGGGAATCACAAAGGATAAGGTAGCCCTTGGATCTAATAAGGAATATAAATCAAGGTGGAATACTCATAACATTCCAGTGACTACATCTAGAGAGGCCTCCTACTCCTGACAACATGTAAGGGCATAGAATCTGGTCTGACGCCGATCACCACCTACACTAGTGGAGGCTCCCTGGTGAACTGAGCATGCTGGTGGGGCTGCTGAACTAGTGGCTGGGTCTTAGCCTCTACCATGGTGCTATATGGCTGCTAGACAATCTCCGAGCATATGTTCAGGCTTCCCACACCCGAAACAAGCACCTGCACCTGCTAAGAACTGACTAGTGTGTCTCCTTCCACACCTATCATAAGCTAGAATACTAGGATACATAGATCTGCTCCACTGAACTCAAGAGCCCGATGCTCTTCCTTTATGGTCCCGCCTAGATCTGGATGGCACACTCGCTGCTGATAGCGCTGGAGCTGATGATCTCTAGTGGGACTGCTGACGTGCCCACCACCAGGCCTCTACTGGGAGAATCCAAAGCTATCAGTCCTGGACCTCTTGACCTCTCTCTCCCTCTCACTCACCTGTACTGCCTCTATCTGTTGGGTGTACAAAACAATCTGTGAGAAGTATAAGTCCTAATGAAGCATCAAGGACCGACAATCCTTGACCAAATATTTTGCTATCCTATGAACGAACTAGCTCACTCGAGCCCTCTGATCTTCCACCATCTCAGGTGCATATTTGGATAGGTGAGTGAACTCCAAAGCATACTCTTGGAGCGTCATTTTGTTTTGTCTCAAGTTCACAAATTTAGCTTCTTTGATCTCCCTCATCTCTCGGGGAAAGAACCAATCCAAAAATGCGGTATGGAACTTATCCCATCCAATAGGATATGCTTTGATTACTCTGCCATCCGTTCACTGTATGAACCAAATATGTGCAACCTCTTTCAGCTGAGAAGAGGCTAGGTCTACGCACTCCTCTCCTATCACCCCCATGATCTTGGTGATTTTCTGAATCTCATCAGTAAACTCATGTAGATCCTTGTCCACTTTCGATCTGAGAAACTCTGGAGGGTTAATTCTAAGAAAGTCCCTGACTCTTTACGCTGCCGCGTTCCCATTATGGGGAACATGCGCTTACGCCTGTTAGGTGACTTGGATGGGTCAATGCTTGTGCCCACATCTGGAGGGTAGCCCTAAAATCTGCATGGGCCACCCTCTCGGGCACATGATCCTCGAGGACTGGTGGGGCCTATTGTGCCCATCTCCATTTCCATTCTCATGGCCATTTTAATTTCTGTTCCTTCTTCCGTTAACTTGTTGAGGAGGAATGATTCCACAAACATGTATAGCTTCAGTTAAAAGGATAGATATACATTTCTCTGCATGACATAGGTCATGAAAGAAGGGAAGTTTTCTTAAACGTCTTGTAACCTCTTCGTCACAATTGTGGCACTTCACACCCATGTAAAAGACTCTACTTAGCACAGCTTTGAGAAACCCTAGGACACTTCAAAATCTAATGCTCTGACCAAGTTTGTCACGAACGGAATATAGGCTCGTATCGAGACATGGGGCAAAGAACCTTGAGAAGCTCCAAATCGACCCATGGCATGGACATGACATCTAAGGCTCAACATAATAATGAGGAAGTTTAACGAATAAAATAGTGGAAGTCTTAGAATATAATAACATCTAAACATCTGAATACATAACACAACTCTCAAGCTGAATACATACTATGTCTGATAAGCCTCTACATACTGACGACTTGATGGGACAAGACCCCAACTAACTCACTAAAGATTGAAATAGAAAATACTAAACATAAGTTGATAAAAGGGTCCTGGAAGAATGAGGACTCACTACCTGATGAAAAGATGCTAACTCTGAGGATCTGGCTAATGGAAGGGGTGAACCTGAATTTCCGAGCCTGTATCATGAAATGATATAGAATAGAGTATGTGGTCAATCTGTGGAATGTACCGAGTACGCAAGGTAAATAAAACCGCTAAGTAAGTAAAAAATCAAAAAATCTGACATATCATAAAACATTTCATCATAAGATTCTGAGAGTAGGGCTTGCATGCTAGTATCTGAAAAATGACTTATACATAATTGAATATCATAACTGAATCGAAACCCAAAGCTGAAATTGATTATTCATAAGTGAAACTGAACATTGGGTCTAACCTGCTGAAAACATAGTATCGCGAATAATAAACATGCATAACTGAAATCATGAGGAATAATGGGAGACTCATCATATAATCGACATTACAATAATAGATATTATGTGATCCCTACTATTACACTCAAGTGGGCAGAGCCGTCAAAAGTCTTTCTAGAGCTAACGACGCCACCATGATATCGATATCAAGCTGAAGGCCCCTTTGGGGAAAGGAAAGCTCACAAGGGAGATCCCAAATAATCTGAACATAACTACGTTGGCACATAGTTCTAAGGCACAGGGTTAATTGAACCCTTAGCCAATTTAGTGCTAGACACTACCCCAAAAACATGCATATGCTCTCCATCATTTTTCAACGAAGTTGAACCATCGTCTTTCTATGAAGATGAACCATAATAATACATGCATAACCTAAAAACATATCATAAGGAGCCTTGGCTCAAACCATACCACAAGTTAAAAAGTGTGAGTCTAGACTCCAAAACTATGCGGTAAGCTAATAACATGAAATTGAAGTAAATCTTGAACATACTTGATTATATGGGCTTGTCCAAACTTAACGTACTTTAGATAGTCAAAATCAGGAATATAAATATGGGTAATTTGAAATCCTACTTTCATCATATACATCTTGTCATTTTTTAAAACATAGATCATAATTTCAACCCTTCATGAACATTCATAATGGGGCATTATAGTTGTATGACTTTGAAAGCATGAATTGTAATTGAAAATATTATAAAACATGCCCATGAATTTGAATTCAATATTAGGAACATGAATAAGATTTACCCATTATAGATACTTAGAGTCAGAAGTTGGTATAAAACCCCATAAATTCATCAACTTAGAATTTCCATCAATTTGAGAAGGAATTAGGATGGGAGTGGATGAATAGACACAATCATAACCCTACATACCTGGGTACTTCTGATTTCACACCCCTCTTGAATGCCCAAAGGAATTAGGGAAGAACTTGATGAATTTCTAGGCTTGATCACCATTAGGAACTTCTAGGCTTGCATGCGTGGAGAAGGATTGGTCTATAATGAGTTAAAACCTCATAAAACACACCTATTTGATCTTAAAATGACGTACTTTAGGTCTTTGGAACTTAGGAATTACAAAAAATCCCTTAATGAATTCACAAGAAAAATCATACTGGTAGTCCCAACGAGGGACTGGACGACTCGTTGCCTGCACTCGTTGCCAACACTGGACAAATACTACCTTTCCAGTCACCACGAGGGACACTACGACTCGTGGTGTACCTAATGACTCGTGGTGGCAAGTCGTGACAAACATTGCCCAACATTTCAACATCCAAATCAAACTCCTGAACACGACCAACAATGTCACATTGCCCTGATCATGAGTTGTGGCTTGTCCCGTGGTCAACCCCCAGACCACCATTCATAGACAACTTTTCCTCCACTCACGAGTCAGTTAATGACTCGTGGGGTACTTCATGGGTCACTAGATGATTCATCATGTGACCTAGTGGAGAAATTCATGTTTTCTCCGTTTCATCCCTAGGGTATGATCTTAGGGCTTTTGGGGTACTACACCCTAGTTATCAGTTCTACAAGTAAAGTACTGGGATAGAGAACAAGTTTAAAACCCAAAGTAGTTATGACTCCAGATAGAGAACAAGTTTAAAACCCAAAGTAGTTATGACTCCGTAGGGAACACTTACCCTTGTTAATTGCATTAGTTTGGAATCAACATTCAAATTCTCAATATTGTTACTTGTTACTTTTATAATCTCCCCCCCTTTTTAGGAAATAATTGACTTAAAAGCTTAAATACTAGCATTCCTCAATATCTTGACCATATTCCCTGTGGTTCCACCCCAACCTCTTTGTTTATTGACAACGACCACTTCATATTTTATCAGGAGTGTGAGTTTAAGCGTTATCAAAAAGTGGCTCTGTTGCCAGGGAATATGGCTTAGGATTAAATTAATTTCTTGTATTTAACTTTTAGTCTTTATTTCATATTTTTGTTTCTACTTTCTTTTGTTTTCGTTCCTCTGGTGTGTCACATGTTAGCATGGTAAATCAAGCATCCAACATGTGACCACGATCCCAACAGGAATCTTGATGAAGTCTGAGTAATCAAGATACCTGCGTTGTGTCGCGATGTTAAATCAGGCGCTACTTGGGAGGCAACCCAAGATAATTTTTGATTTTTTTAGAGTTGACGTGTTTTTCCAAGTGTGCAGGAATTAATACATAAATTGTGAAAAAAATTAGGAGCAAAAATGAATTTAAATTTAAAAAATTGTATAAGAAAATTAAGCAGGTAGCTCAATGGAAGGAAATTATTATAATGATAATATTTTTTACAAAAGATTCAAATGATTCAAAGGTACAGGAATTACCTGAAGCAGCCGCTAGCAACATACGAGCAAATAATGCACCCAAGCATTACAATGTCGGCAACAAATTCAGCGTCGCGGTACTTTTGCGGCTCGTTGTTTCGCGCGACGCAACAATAACTCCAGATCTGAAATTATTTTATAATTTATTTTGAACTTAGTTTATTTTGTGTGGTACTTTTTCTATACTTATAAATAGACTTTAAAAATATTTTGGAACACAATTGCTAATGATGGAGATGACTCGGAGATGGGGAAAACTGCTCTTACCCCCACAGATGATGAGGATTAGAGGCCCTGAGAGTTCTTCTTTCACACTTTTTCTTTATGCTTTATTGTTTTAGCGCTAGGGACAGTGTTACTGATTAAGTGTAGGGTGAGAGAAGTGAACTTCATATTACCAAATTGCTAAATTTGCGCATGATATGCCTATTTTTTTTTTGATTATGACTTATCTTGCATACTTGATTGGTTTATAGTAGTTTTTTTTAGTTTTATTTTGTTTTGGATTTCACCGGTTTTTATTTTCGGTACTTTTCTGGTGATTAGTCCCTTAGAAATTTACTAGAGAGTCCAAATTTTTTATTTTTACTTTTTTAGTCATTGAATCATGAATTTTCCCGATGATGAATGGATGATGATCATCTTAAGGGTAAATTATTCATTAAGAAGAATAAGAACTTGAGCCTTATGTATGCTAGGTACTTCAGTTAAGGTATTATTGAGACTTTGCAAAAGTTCACTAAAAATGCATGAAAAAGGTAGAAACACTTATTGTTTTCAAATTTGACTCTTGTACTTGAAAAAAGTGGGATTAATTATGCTATGCATGAAATATGGATGTATGTGTTTGTGTGATCTTGATTACTATTGTTAAACCATTTTTTTTCATTATGTGAGTAAGGAATTCTTGATATACTCCATGCTTGTAAATTAATGTCTAGAACCTGCCCGGTGTGTGTGCAAAGCAAAATACGAATGATGGATTTAGGAAGTGATATAGGCGTTTCTTTGGAAGCCTTGTTTTATCCTATTTTGCCTACCTTAATGTATTTTGTCCTAGTTAGCTGTTTTGAGCCTTAGCCTATTCTTTTGATAGCCATATTAAAAGATTAAATCCATTTTTGTTAATTGACTTGTATTTGATCAAAATGACTCCTACAACACTTTAATGAAAAAATTTTGTATGAAAGGAGCATAAGTGGAAAAGTGAAGGGAAAAGCTAAAAAGTGTCGAAATTAGAAGAAAAGAAAAAGGTGAAAATTGCTAACAAGGAACGTGATGTTAGTGGGAGACAAAAAGTGAAAAAAAATCTTTGAATTGAAAAGAATGAAAAGAAAAATTGAGCTTAATTGTCGGAAAATTCACAGAAGTCACCTAAGTGAAAATTGAAAAATAAAAGGAGGTACAAGGAGAAAATTTAAAAATTGAAGAAGGAGCTTAAAAATCAAAGTGTTGTGAAGTATTAAAGTGCTTAAGGGGATTCGTCACTATCTTGGCGAAATATACCCTACCTATCCCATAGCCTACATTATAACCATGTTAAGTACTAATTGATCCTTGATTCAAAATTCTATATTAGTGGAGTACTACACTAACGATAAGCCTATGGGTCAGCTTTTGCATGCAAGTTGAGTTCTTTGAGGAAGTGATTGGAAATTATTTTATTTATGCCCAAGTTAGTATTGGTATATATATCTTGTGTGAGAAAGGGCATCTCTCCAAATTATGAGGGGAACAATGGTAAGACTTTTGTATATCTTGATTGCTAAATTACATATGATTCATGTTGGCCCAAAATATGTCTTGATGAGTTAGTTTACAAAAGCTAAGTGATTTCAAACTTTGACATTTTAATATTGATCCTATATGCATGTGAGTGAATTATTGAAGCTTCATTGATTTGTCTCATGATCCTAATGCAAGTAGACCTACTCATAGGATGAATTTTGTGGTTAAATTTAGAAGGGAAGTAGTACATTTTTCGAGGAGGAACAATAATTTAAATATGGGGTGGTGATAAAGAGCGTATTTATGCACTTCTTAGCCATATTTTTCTGATACTTCATTATGTTTTGAGAACAAATTATGCGCGTTTGCATGTGTTTTATGATATATATTTGCGAAAAGATCTAACACACATGATTAGTTGCTTTTTAGGCTAAAAGTGATGGATTTGGATGTATTTGAGGCTTTTGGAACAAAGATGAAGAAGTTGGGTTGAATAAAATGAAGCTCAAAACATTTAGCACCACTGGCCACACCAGTGCGACTGGCAGGCCCTAAGGCACAATGCCATGCATGATGCGGTAGGCCTTTCTGTGTGAAGTAGTGCACGATGCGACATTAAAGCAGCACGATGACTAGCGCAGTGCGCCAGTTCTATCCGGGTGAAAACAGTGAATCCTACTTCAACTAGAAAATGGAGCTGCAAATCAAAAATCAAATCCATGAAGAAACAAAGAAGGCATAAATATACTATTATAAATACCCTGTATTTCGTTGTAATAGAGAGGTATGTTAAGAGCAAAGTTTGGGAGAAGTTTTTACAAGTTTGAGAAGTTAGACAATTGAGAGTTAGAAGTTTTCTTTCACGAAATACATTGAGATACTTTTCGTTGTATAGTTCTTCCTTATTTCTTGCAATAATCAAGTGTTTTTTCTTCCAATCATCATTGTAAGTATTAAATTATGTATTTATCTATGAATGCTATTAATTTAATTATAATCATGATAGGCTAAAACCTCCACAACTAGGGTTGTGGGAACCATGGTGAATTAACGAAGTAG
>JACEIK010002378.1:98548-131685 GCA_018107945.1 Datura stramonium
GCGTTCTTCTATATCCTGACTATATTCCCTGTAGGTTCAATCTTAACCTGTTTGTTGTGTTCTTTATTGACAGCATCCTCTTCATATTTTTTTCAGGAGTGTGAGTTTGAGCCTTATCAATAGTGAAACTTGGCTCAGTATTGAGAATGATACAAGGGCTACTTGAGAGATCACCCGCACAACATGCAGCTGAAGGAGATTATCGGGCACAATTTTATAAAAAGGCTAAAGTCAAAGTCAAAAAACTTTCTTGACACTACTGCATAGGAACAATTTTTTCCAAAGAACTATGATTAAATTGAAGCTCTTTTGAACGTCATGTCTTCAGGGCGTCAACACTATCAAGACTATGGTAGAGGATTCACAGTAGCCAAGGAGTTTGGGAAGCTCGAAGTAGATGGTGTGGCGGCAATCAAAGCAGATATAAGTCATCTAGTTAATGTGATTAGCAAGCTTTTAACCACACTAGCAGGAAGTCAAGCTCAACAGGTCCATCATGTATAAACTCCACCACCATCGTGTGAGGTTTGTGGAGAAGGCCATGCTTACTCAAGTTGTCCACTTAACTCAGAATCTATATTTATTTTGGGGAAACAAGGTCGTGGTGGAGGTTTTGTAGGTAACAACTATAACCAGGGTTACAGGAATGCAGCTAATCCCTCATGGGGAGGAAATCAGAACTTCCAAAGGCCCCAGAACACCTATCCAAGACCTCAGGACAAGCAACTAAGCAATTCACTTATAGAAACAATGAAGGAATGGATGGTACAGCAGACCCAGGTGGTGATTGAGATGCAAAATTCCATCTATGAGCCTGAGAGACAATTTGGGTAATTAGCCCTGCAGCATACTAACAGACCACAAGGGGCTTTTCCGAGTAACACCGAGAAGAACCCCAAGGACATTGTGAGCGCAATCTCTTCGCACAGTGGTAAAGAGATAGGTAAGGTGATTCACAAAGATAAGAAAGTTGATGAGGAGCAGGTTGTGATCTCCAAATTGGAGGTTTGTGAGTCAAGAAACTAAAAGCTAAATTTGGTAGAAACCAGGCCACCCCCTTAATTTTCTCAAAGATTTAAGAAGTAGAAGGAGGACTCAGCCTGCCAGAAATTTCTTGAAGTATTGAAGTAAGTACATGTTAACTAACCATTGGTGGAACTTTTGTAGGAAGTTCCAAAGTATGCCATGTATTTGAAGAACTTTTTGGCAAATAAGAGGAGGTTAACAGAGTTTGAAATTGTGGCTCTCACGAAAGAATGCAGTTCTCAGGTGAAAAAAAAATTCCTAAGAAGCTGAAGGACCCCAGGAGCCTCACCCTTCTAGTGGTGATTAGAAGCAGAGAAGTAGGTTCTACATTATTTGATTTGTGTGCAAGCACTAATTTGTTGCCTACATCCTTGTTTAGAATCTTGGGTTTAGGTGAACCATCTCCGACCATAGTGACTCTGTAGCTTGCCGAAAAGTCTCTTGTTTATCTTGACGGAATCATAGAAGACGTCTTGATCAAGATTTTACCGTTCATCTTATCGGTGTACTTTATAATCATAGGTAATGAAGCAGATGCAATACTTCCCCTCATTTTGGGAAGTGGATGCGAAGGTGAAGTTGGGTAAGATGTAAAAGACTGTGGATGGTCAGGAGGTAGTGTTCGATGTGTTCAGAGCAGCAAGGTAGCCACCTTAATATGAGAACTTCATAGTTAAGCCAGTGGTAGAGCTCGGAGGATGTGAGCGGGAAGTTAAGCATCATGTGTTGCATGAGAATTTAGCAAGTGCAACAGGTAATCCGAACTATGTTACTCGATTGAATGATTTAGAGTGACTTTCGTTGTGCCACAACATTAAATTAGGCACTGAACGGGTGATGAGTTTGTAATTCACCAACTCGTTAGACTCTAAAACTTGAGTTTTTTTCTAGTTCTCGAGTTAATTATTTGGATTTTATGCCCTTTTTGCTTTTGTTGTGTGCAGATGCCTAAGTTTGAAGAAAAGAGCTAAAATGGGGTAAAAAGGAGGAATGAGCAGAAGAGGCGAAACACAGGTGTTAACCGGAAAAATGCAGGTGTTACCCAGCGAAACGCAGGTGTTAACCGGTGAAACGCCAATTAAAAGATGATGGTCACTCCCTAAAGGATGGAATGCTACTGGCAGTTCACGAGTCACCTTTGGCGAGATGCCAGTTCAGTCACCGAATGACACTCAGAAACTTTTGGAATTTGCATTTAAGGTCTGGCAGTTCACTGATTTGCATCAGCAAAACGTCGGGTGAACCTCCGAAGTTCAATAGAAATGACTGAGGAAGAAGAGCAAGTATCCGGTGGTTCACGGATTTCATCGGCGAACCATCGGTACCTTCGCCAGTTCTAGAATGATACTATTAAGGGTATAATTGTCCATTGCTGAAAAAAGGATGGAAAAGTACCCTACTTTTCAGGGTATAAATAGAAAGAGAAGTACACTACAGGAAAAGGGAAGGGAGAGGAAGTAGATAGAGAGTTAGAGAGAAACACCAAATACACATCACATCATTAATTCCTCTTTTATCTAAAGACAATCTATTAGCTGAGAAAGGGATTTTGATTGAAATTTGTAGAAGATACTCCGCACTATTTTATTCTTGGATATTATTAAGTTTCAACTGTAGTGTAGGATAATTTTGTTTTTGATTTATCTACTCTTCTTATTAAATTCACTAATGCTATTTATAATTGTGTTTTTGAATTTCTTAACTATGAGTAGCTAAAATCATTAACTAGAGGTGTGTGATGATGAATACTAAATTGGATTGGGTATTGCTAGAGTTAACTTCATGATGTTCGATTAAGTGTACATCTATTGGATTCCTTTAAATCAATTAACGAAGATCCATTGATGATGATATGCGTCTATCTATACTTGCTTGATTGCTACTCGAGAGAGAATAATTAAGTATTGGAAGGGAATATAGTAGTGGGTATGGAAGAGAGGTTGTAAAATTAAGCCAGTAATAGCTGAAATTACTCCTCCTTCCTAATTAGCAGCTAATAGCTAGGAATAGTGAAGTTGTTGATCCAAATCAATTTGGGTGCGCTAAATCGCAGTTAAAGTTTGAGAAAACTCTAGCTAGGGATAGTCAATAGGCTTGGAAGCTGAGGCTACCTATCTCCTGAGATTATTTACACTTATTGAACTTATGAAGATAACCTGGCCCATCACAATCTAATTAGTATTTCATGTACACCGCACCTCTAGTATTTCACAATATTGTCAACAACTTAGATGATCCTTTTATTTTGCGTTCACTAAAGAAATTTGTGTAATTCTTTGCAAAGTTTATTTCCCCCATTTCCTTGTTTTTATGTTAAATCAATATGGTGCAAGCTAATATCAACTTCTCAATCGACACTTGAATCATCACTCCTTAGTCCTCGTCGGATTCGACCCCGGCACTCGTCGGGTTACTTGTTTTGATACAACGACCGTGTATATTCTCTGACTTAAGAATATATTTTGGACGTTATCAACAATGGCATCGTTTTCGGAGAATTGAGTTGTGATAAGCCATTAGTTATTTGTTGATTCAAACTAGTTTTGCATTTTTGTTTTACATTTTGTTTTTATTTTTGTTTCTTGTAGTTGAATGATGGAATCATGGAATGAAAGAAGGTTCATTGGTGGAAACCCTTATTATGATGACCCATGTCCCTACTGTGGAGGACCACATTATTGGAAAGATTGCAAATATGCCCCTAGAAGGGAGATGACTGCAGCTTCTCCTTCCTATGATGGGTATAGATGCACATTATGTTGTAGTCATGAGAGACATTGGGATGGATGCCCAAATGGGTTCACTTCCCGCTAGAAGGGTTATGATAGAAGTTATGCTCCTATGTTTGAAGGGAATGAAGCCATGGCAAGAGAGGAAAGGAGAAGTACATGTGGGCGCATATAATCCATGCTCCAAGCCTTTTTGGAGTGGGAGTCTAATGCGGACAAGAATAACAACCCTTCCATGCCCATGGAATCATCAACTCCTCAAGAAGAAAAGTGTGAAACTATAAAAGAAGAAGCAGAGGAGACTTTGAGGAGCATACCAAGAAGAAGTGAACAATGAGGCATAGCTCAACTTGACTCATCGGAGGAAGCTCAAAATGCTGATGAAGTAGGATTCAAGGTGAACTTTGAAGAAGTCATAGAGGTGCGCCAACTAACCAACATTGCAAAACTGAAAAATGCCAAGGTTGAAGAAGTGACACTAGAGGCTCCAAATAATATCCAACAATTCATGCTCAAGGACTCTAGTGCACTTGAAGAGGAGTATGGCAAGCAAGGGGCATGCTTGAAAGGGGAGCAACTTAAACCGCCCTCTTATAATTTTTCAACATTGATCTTGGTCGACAAAATGGAGACTGAGGAGACCAAATCAATGGAGGAATTTGAGGAGGATGATCAAGGTGGCTTCTTTTTAGAATATGCCATGCCAACAAGGCCAAAGAACATCCCTCCTTTGAGGGCCAAGACACACAACATGCAACATCCATTGCTTGGTCCTTTGATGCTTACACCACCACCCCTAGAGCAGAGTGAAAGAATGGACAAGAAATTAGGGGTGCGATTAAAATTCTTAAAGTGGAGAAAGAAGTCGTGAAATTGAAGTCGTCGATCCACGACATTAACTAAGGCGCTTCTTGGGAGGAAAACCAAGTGCTTTTACATTTTTTTTGTTTTGTTTTATGTAATGTTTGTGTTGTCTTTGTTTGTGCAAGGGTGCAATAGGTATGGAATGTGATGAAGGTGAAAGAATCCAACCCGTACTAAACTGGCGAAGTGCAAGCTCAAATGTGCGAAACGTAGATGTCAAATAGAATGCATGGAAGAAAAATTGGTTAAGCAGTGGCACATTAGCTTAGACCGGCGAAACGCCAGTTCCAAAGGCGCAACACACCAATGGAATGCCGGTTATGAGCAGAAGGCCCAGGGAGTTCTTTCACATATTCCTTCCTTACTTTGTTTTACCATGCGCGTCGAGGACAATGCTTTATTGTGTTAGGGGGTGAGGTTTGAGTAACTCACTTGTTAATTGATGCACGATATGGCCCTATGATACATTGGATGACATCAGTCTTAAAGGTAAATCGTCATTACTTGCGAGTTCGTATCGCCTTTTTAGATAGTAGTCTTTGAATAAACTCCAAGGGTTTTCTTTATACTACGGTTCTTTCCCAAGGAGAAATTTCTTTGTATGTTATTTTTATTGTCAAACCAGGTTGGCACTTTCCGATGATAGATTGAGAGGCGACTTTCTTAAGGGAAAATGCCAAGTTAGGAGTCTTGTTGAGTTGTTTGTGCACTTGCTTGAGGAGGTACCACCAATATTTCTTGCCTGGCATTGTGCATAAGAGTTGAGAAGAAAATAGGGGTATCTAAATATGAAAATGAGCACGCTGTTGTCATGAATTATGTATTCCTTGCTTGTCTTGTTTATTCGTAACTAGCTCATTAAAAGACATCCTCTTAATGTGACAGAGGAAGTGTGTGAAAACCTTGGATTGTGATGCCTTGTGTGGTGAGGTTTTTAGCTTAATTCTTGTGTATGCATGATTGTCTAGAACTTGCCCTAAGTGTGATTCAAGGAGAAATGATAGATGTGGTTGCACTTAGAACATGATCTTAGGCCCTTTTTTGTTAGTCACTTCACTCAAATAACCTCCTCGAACATTAATCTTTGATAGCCAAAGTTTGAGCCTTGGACCCTTTCTTTGGAAACCACATTACAATCCTAATGACCATTTTTAATCCTTCTTGGCACCCATCCTCCCTAATTGCTAGATATAAAATAATGAAAAATGGGGCTTGAAGCCCATGAGATGGGGAGCGATAAGGAAATGAATGTTAGATGAGGCAAAATCCTAAGTTTGGTGGTTTGCAAGAGAAGGGGGGAAAATGAGAGCGTCAATGTGAGGTAGCACCAAAATTATGATGAAATGAATGAATCGATGGGTTGAAAGACCTCGAATCATCAAAAGAGAAAGAATAGAAAAAAAGGTGCTATATCTTGCATAGATGAGGCTAAATGTGAAATTCAGGGGTGTTATAAGGGTGGCTTGTGTTATACAAAATATAAAGATGATGAACAAGGAGAAATTAGGTGGAGTAATTTCAATAAGTTAACGGTGTTTTACAAGCTCTTGTAAAGGCATTAGGGAATCTTTAGTCACTAAAGCTAAACAATTATCCTACCCTCACCCCTAGCCTTCATTATGACTCACAAGTCCTAATTGATTCTAGGTATAGCAACACTACAATAGTGGCGATATACATGAAGGGCAAGCCTATGGGTCAATTTGTGTGTACTTGAATTTCTTTGTGAAAGTGAGCGCAATTGTCTTATCTTATAATCCCATTGTGTGAAAGGCTACAAAAATGTGTATGAGATTCTCTCTTCTTGTGAGGGGTATCATTTCCTTGGGGTACATGCTTAAAATTCTTTCAGAGAGAGGTATGATTAAGGCAAGCGGATAACGAACTTTAAGGAAAGCTTTGAATGTGAATTATCAATGACTTAAGATGCTATTTGAACTTGTTTTGAGGAACTATGCCCCTTGTTTGAGTGAAATGAATGCATGCAAGATATGTTTAATGATTGTGGTTACCGATTAAAGCTTGTGCAACATGGTTTGGGTCTTTTATTTTTCTTTAATTGGTGTATAATGTTTGGGTTGTCGTGGGGATTGATGAGTTTGTATACAACTACCATAGTGCCCGAAGCCTTAGCAATGTTCCCTTGTGCAAGAATGTCTGGATTGGCCTTTGATGCAAAAACTCATGTATAGCATGTTGTTCATTTGCTCAACAGTAAAGAATTGCATTACTTGAGGACAAGCAATGGTCCAAGTTTTGGGGTTTGATGAGTAGGAAATTTACCAACTCAGTAGGCTGCTAATCATGAGTTTTTGCCTATTTTTTGAGTCATTTATGTGGATTTTATGTCCTTTGTCTTGAATTCTCTGTAGGTACCTCATGTGAGTAAAGAAAGCATGAAATCAAGCAAAAAACATGGAATTTGAGAAGAAATTTGATGAGTTAGCATATGATGGAGAGGAGCCAAAGATAAGGGAAGATTTAAGCTCAAAAAGAGGTGCAAGGACATGCTTTGAATCGGCTAAATGCGGATCTAAAAGGGCGAAATGCAGGCAAAAGGCTGAAGCTACTGCCCAGACCGGCTAAACAACCATCCCTTCATGGAATGGCACCGGATAAAAGCCACTAAACCACTGGTTCCCCCCTGCCAGGCCACTGTGTTCAACTGGCTAAATTTTTGTGCTCCACGGGTTGCAACAGGCGAAACGCTGGTTCCTTGATGGAAAGACCATCTAATGAAGGGTAAAAGGGGTCCAAAAAGGTCTCAAAAACATCTAGAAGCTCCAAGGATATTTGGAGAAAGTTATACACAAGAAAGTACAGATATATAACCTCCATTATATTCCAACTAAAGGGAGAACCATTCAACCAACAATTCATTCATCAAATTTTCATCTTCTTCATAGAATTTTTAAGAGATTCTTTTCTCCATAGTTTTGTAGAGTTAGGTAGTACTTTTTTATTCTTCTTTATTTTTAACCCATTTTGGGGGAATTCCACCATTGTTGTAAGAGCTCGTGAAGCGGATTTGTGAAGCTAATGAAATGAATGTGAGGGGAACCCTCTTGGTATCTTCTCTCTATCTTTAAATATGGTTTACTAATTTTATAGTTAGAAGTATATTCATGGTGGGTTTGTTAATTTGATGTGGTTTTGATAAATTTCTTGTGGATTCTTATTGAATTATAGGTGGGTGTTGCTAGATTCATCTTCCTTTTCTTCAATTAAGTGTAAATCTATTAGATGCTCTTCAATCTATTAATGAAGATCCATTGATTATGATATTGGTCTATGTATACTTGCTTGATTGTTGCTTGGGCGAGAATGATTAAGTATTGGAAGGGAATCTATTAGTGGGTATTGATAGGAGATTGTAAAATTAAGCTAGAATTAGCTGAAATTACTCCTTCCTTCCTAATTGGCAGCTAATAGCTATGTATAGTGAAGTTTCTAATCCAAATAAATTTGGGTTAAGCTAAATCGTAGCTAGAGTTTGAGAAAACTCTAACTAGGGGTAGTCAATAGGCTGGGAAGCTGAGTATACCTACTTCCTAGGATTATTTACACTTGAGTCTAAGGCATTGAAGAAGTTTTCGATTTAATTGTGATCTCACCCATAGAATATCCCTAGCCTATCACTTGTGATTACTTCAATTGGAATTCCCCCAATTAGTTTTAGTTTAGAATTAATTAGTTAATCCCTTTTTATTTAACCCCCAATTTTACTTTTCAAATGTTGAACAATTATGCGCTCTAGTTTGAATTAGTTTATAACTTTTGATTTATCGACTCAATTCTCTGTGGGATTTAACCTCGATATCCGTTGGGAATATTTATTTTGAGAAACGATCATTTACACTCTTTCATAAAAGAGGAGTGTATTTTGGACATTATAAATAGGAGGCAACTCGTGCATGTCGTTCCACGACTATAACTAAGGCACTTGGTGGGAGGCAACCAACATTTTTCTAACATTTTTTATTTTGTAGAGATGAACAGGGCTTTAGAGGCAAAAAGAGAGGGGAAAATGTGTTGAAAAAGGTTAAGTCTCGGGTGAGATACCTTGCGTGGGGTTCCAAGTGTTAGTTTCAGAAAAGAAAAAAAAATTCAGGTTCATGATATGGGTGGTGCGTTGTGCCAGCCTTGCCCACGAACAAATTTTTTTTCTAAGTGTGTGGCGAGGTGATTGGCACGCGCTCTAGGGTGTTGTTGTTTGAAAAACATTTTGGTACAATTGGTCAAATTTGACCGAAAGACCATGAAATTACCAAAACCCCATTTCCTGAGAATGATGATGTTAGCTTTGTTTTTCCGTTTGTCTATGAGTGGCTAAAAGCCCATTCTAGGGTTTTGGCCATAGTTGATGGTTGAATCTTGAAAGATTGTTGATTTTTAATTTTAGTTCTTTCATAAAGATTGTTTATATTTACTTGTATTGCTTACTTATTCAGTAGACTAATCACCTTGTTAGTAAATTTGTTGGCTTTTGGTTGAACATGGGAAAGGGAACCGAAAGGGTTGAAAGTAAATCTAAATGAGGAATTTTAAGATCCTTTGGCCCATTAGTTGGAGGTTAGAAGTTGTTGTTGAGGATAGGGATATACCTTTCAACCTTGTATAATGGAATAGAAGTAGGCATAATGTCACTACCCGATCATACACCCCGATCGAGCCACGAGACAAGGAACCCCTAGAGGTTCCAAGTCAACCCATGGCATGAATATAACATCTAACTCAATCAATAAGAGCGGAAGATCAATCATAATAGACATAGAGGAAGTATAAACATAACATAACATCAGAATACATACGCGAGTATAAAGCTGATTACATTCTATGTCTGAAAAGCCTCTATTATTGATGAGTTGATGGGACAAGAACCCAACTAACTATCGAAGTCTGAAACATAAAAGTGTAAAGATAACTGATAAGGACTAATCCTTGTGAGATGAGGACTCACCAACTGAGGCTGGATACGCTACTCTGGAAGGATGGCTAGCAATGAGGCTGAGTCTGAATATCGAAGCCTATATCATGAAATGATACATCATAGAATATGCAGTCAATACATGGAATGTACCGAATATGCAAGGTAAGTAAAACCGCTAAGTAGGTAAAATCATTTAACATGCATAATATAAAACATAATCAAGATAAGAATCTGAGCATAGGGCTTGCATGCTATTTTCTGAAATCATGATCTGAACATAACTGAACATCATAATTGAATCAAATGACCCAAAGTTGAAATTCGATAAGCATAAGTAAAACTAAACATTGGGTCAAACTTACCAAAAATATAATATCATGACTGATGGACATGCAGAACTGAAATCATGAGGAATAATGAGAGACTTGTCATATAACCAAAATTACTATGATAGAGCTTACGTTGTCCCGACTATCACACTCAAGTGGCCAGAATCATCTGAAACCTTGCCAGGGCTAAGAAAGCTACCCTGATATCGATATCAAGTTGAAGGCCCCGGTAGGGGAAAGCTCCAAAGGAGGTCCCAAATAATCTGATCATACCTATGTTGGCGTGTAGTTCTAAGGCATGGGGTTGAATGACCCTTAGCCTACTCAGTGCTTAGACACTACTCCCAAAAACATGCAAATGCTCTCTATCGTTTTTCAACGAAGCTGACCATCATCTAGT
The DNA here is from genome assembly GCA_018107945.1 of Datura stramonium. Classification (NCBI taxonomy): domain Eukaryota; kingdom Viridiplantae; phylum Streptophyta; class Magnoliopsida; order Solanales; family Solanaceae; genus Datura; species Datura stramonium. The sequence continues at coordinate 108,827 of JACEIK010002378.1, forward strand.
GATGAAGTTTACCATCATCTAGTGACGAAGATGAATAATAACATACATGCATAATCTTAAACCATAACATGAGGATCCTTCGCTCAAACCATAACAGAAGCTGAAAATAATGGGAGTCTTGACTCCAAAACCATCTGGTAAGCTAATTCATGAAATCGTAAAACATACTTGATCATATGGGCTTGTCGAATACTTAAAAATGCTTGAAATCAACTTGATTCACTTTGAAAACATGAACATAACCCATGGGTATTTCAAAATCATCCTTTCTTCATAACCATCACATCACACTTGAACATATATCAAATAGATCTCAACTTTCATGAACATTCATTGATGGGCATCATAGTTTAGAAAACTTGAAAACATAATTTATAACTTAAAACATTGTAAAAATCCACCCATTAATCATAATTCATCATTTAGAACATGCTAAGATCACACCCATGATTAAAATTTAGAGAATTCATGCATTGGGTTAAAACCTCTTAAAATCATCAATTTGAATTTCATGAATTAGAGAGGGAATTGGGCATGGGTGTGGACAATTGCACCGATTCATAGCCTTACATACCTGAGAGAATCTTATTCTACAATCTCCTTGACTGCCCAAGAATAATTGAGGAAAAACTTGGAAGAACTAGCCTTGATCACCTCTCAAACTTCTAAACTTGCATCCATGAATTAGGAATGGGTTAGAATGAACTTACCCTTATTAAAACTCACTATTCAGAGCTTAAAACGCCAGAGTTTAGGCATTAGGATAATAGGAATTATGGAAATGACCTTAATAAACTCGCAGGGAAAAATAGACTGCTAGTCCCAATGAGAGACTGGACGAGTCGTTGTCTATGGCCATGACTCGTGGCCACCGGTCGTGCACAACACTGCCAAAATTCTCAATATTCATCACCACGGGGATCACCATGACTCGTGATGTACCCAACGGATGTACCCAACGAGTCATGGTGACCAACAATGCTAGGTACACTGCTAATCTTCCTTCCTTCCATCAACCCCTGACCACGACTAACTTAACGAGTCGTGGGACTTACCATGACTCGTGGTCATGCCCATGGTTACTCAAAAACTTGAAATTTCAAACTTACGTCAAACTCCTCACCATGAGTCACCTAACGACTTGTGGTCATCCCGACCGGTCACCGGATGACCTGCCTTGTGACCTGGTGCAGAACATTGTAATTTCACCATTTCCAATTCGCGGGTCTGATTAGTTTCCAGGGCATTACAATATCTCCTCCTTAGGAACATTCATCCTCGAATGTTGGAAAACACATAAGAGGCATAGAATTGCAATAATCATATTAAAATACTAATCATATAAGGCAAAAACTAACGGAAAGACCGCCTACGAACATAACTACTGAATCCAAATTCACAAATCATACATACATGCTTTGTAGTGGAAGAAGCTGGGACACATGAATTGAACATGAAACTGAATAGAGTTTTAGGGAGAAAATGATACTCCCTCAAGATGGAAATTATCCAAGGGAATAGATGCGGGTATCTAGCCATCATATTTGATTCAGCATCCCACGAGCCCCCAACATGTGGATTCCTCCATAAAACCTTGATCAGCTACCTCCTTGTTCCTTATCTTTCGAACCTGACAATCCAGTATTTCCACCAGAACCTTCTCATAACTAAGGTTGTCCTTCACACCAAAATCGAAGGAAAACCAAAGCTGGATCATCCAAACACTTCTTAAGAGCGAGACATGAAAAACTGATGAACTGAAGCTAATTCCAAGAAAACTCCAACTCATATGCTACCTTGCCAACCCGTTTCACATCCTGTATAGGCTGAGACAAGGGGGACTGAATTTCCTTTTTGAACCTCACCACTCCCTTCATGGGAGATACCTCAAAATACCCAATCATCAACTTCAAAACTCAAGTTCCCTCCTCCTCACATTCAGGATTTTTGGTGACTCTGAGCTATTTCTTTCAACCTTCCCCTATAAGTTGTACTTTCCCCATAGCCCATGGACCGAATCTAACTCACCGGCTTCAAAACCATCCAATAGGCGGCTCATCTCCGCTCATAGAGAGTCTCAAATGGAGCCATCTGAATGACAGAATGGTAGTTCTTTTTATATGCAAACTCAATGAGAGGAAAACATCATCCCAATTACCCTTGAAGTCAATCACACACGCCCTCACCATGATCCTTGAGAGTTTGAATAGTTCGCTCCGCCTCTACTACGGCTTGCAGATGAAATGCCGTGCTGAGTTTAACCTGGAGTACCAAGTCCCTTTGAAAAGATCTCCAAACTGAGAGGTTTACCGAGTACCTATATCCGATATGATGGACAATGGCAGTCCATGCAACGGAACTAACTCTCTAATGTAAAATTTAGCATCATCCTCGCTGAATCGGTAGTTTTGACCGGGCCACTTTAGTCAATCTATCTACAAACAACCCAAATGGAGTCATATTGCTGACGAGTGCGGGGCAACCCTGTGATGAAGTCCATATTAATTTCCTGCCACTTCAAGTACGAATACTAATGTCATGTAATACACCTCCAGGTCTTTGATGCTCAACTTTTACCTGTTGGCAGTTTTGACACTTAGCCACAAATTCTGCAACGTCATTCTTCATGATTCTATCAATAGACTTTTCGTAGTTCACGGTACATGGTGGAAACTAGATGTATGGAATATCTAGAACCATGAGCCGTGCAAATATCTAATCTCTCAAATCATCAACATCTAGAACACAAATGACCCTAGTATCGAAGCACACTATCTCCGTCTTTTAGAGAAGACTCACCTTCGATTCTGAACAGCTTTCAGCTTTACAAAATAGGATCCTTGTCTTGACTAGCTTTTTACATCAGTCACCAAGAAAGATTCTGATTCGTTCTAAACAATAACACCACCATTAGTCGAGTCCACCAAGTAAACCCCAACCGTAAATCGATGCACATCCTTCACTAGCTCCTTTCTCTCCCTTATCTACATGATACACACCTTCATAGAAAAGCCTACTAAGAGTGTCTTCCAACACATTAGCCTTGCCCGATGGTAAATGACACTCATATCATAATCCTTGAGTAGCTCCAACCACCTCCTTTGATGTAGATTTAGGTCCTTCGGGTAAACATGTATTGTAGGCTCTTAACTGTGAACACATCCACATGGACACCTTACAAATAGTCTCTCCAAATCTTCAAGGAAAACACAGCCTCCAATTCGAGATCTTTCATGTGCCTTAGCTACCTGAAGCATAAGTTATAACCTTACTATGTTGCATGAATACACAACCAAGGCCGACCCTTGAAGCATCACAATGTACCACAAACCTATCAGTACGCTATAGGGTTAACACATGTGTTGATGGAGTCGAGTCTTCAACTCTTGGAAGCTCTTCTCACAAGCTTCCGACCATTGAAACTTCACCTTCTTCTGGGTCAATTTAGTCAACGGGACTGCAATGGATGAAAACCCCTCAATAAATCTCTTATAATACCCAGCTAGTCAAAGAAACCGAATTAACCAAGACTCGCATTTACTTGACACCACATGTCCCAAAAATGCTACCGAATTCACCCAAAACTCGTATTTACTGAATTTAGCATACAACTGAGATCCTTAAGAGTCTAGCACCACCTCAAATGAGCGGCATGCTCCTCCTCGCTCCATATATAAAGATGTAATCTATGAACAATGACGAAAATATCCAAGTACTAGCTTTGAATCTCTATTCATCAAATCCATAAAAGCTATAAGAGCATTCGTTAGTCCAAAGACATAACTACAAACTCATATTGGCCATACTGAGTTCTGCTGTCTTTGGAATGTCACTTCAAACCCTGTTGATGGTATCTGGATCTGAGATCTATCTTTCGAAAAGCACTTAGCACCGTGAAGCTGATCAAACAAATCATCCATCCTAGGAAGAGGATACCTGTTCTTGATGTTCACCTTGTTCAATTGTCTAAAATCAATGCACATCCGAAGGGAACCATCCTTCTTTTCGACAAATAAATCTATGCACCCTATAGGGATTTGCTAGGTCTCATTAAACCTTTGTCTAGAAGTCCTTCAACTCCTTTAGCTCGGCTGGTTTCATTTTTAAGGAGGAATGTATATAGATCAAAGTGTCTTAAAGAAGGTCAATACCAAAATCATTTTTCCTCGAGAGTGATTCCTGGTAAATCATCCTGGAAACACTTTTGGATATTCGCATACTACTAGAACTAACTGATAATTAGGTGTCGCATCCTAAACCCTAACTAGATGGTACACACAACCCTTAGAAATCATCTTCGTCTTAAGGGTAGGAAATGAAACAACCTACATGCACAACTAAATTATCACACTCAAGGTCTGTTCACCCAGAATCGGAACTCTACCACACGGGTTCTTACAATTAACTAAGGCATACATGCATATAAATAATCCATGCCGAGGAAAACAACAAAATTGATCACGGATAACTCTACTAGATTTGCAAAGGTGATTTTCTAATGAACTTTGACAAGGCAATCTCTATACACCCATCGAGCTATAACCGAACCACTAATTGATTTAGAGACTAAGAAGGGTTGTGATAGGTTTCCTGGACTGACTCCAAAGCTACTAGCAATGTAGGGCATCACAAAAGAAGTGGCCCCCGGATCCGACAAGGCATATACATCAAGGTGGAAAACTCGTAACATACCAAAGGACTATGTCTGGGAGACTCGTCGGCGGTGATGCGGGCATAAAATTTGTTTGTGCTGTCTGCCACCCGCATTAGTAGATGCTACCGTGCTAGGCGTACCGGTGGGATCTACTGAACTGAAGTTGGTCCTCGCCCCTATCATGGACTAGTCTAGCTGCTGGGAAAGAGTGAGCATATGTCTAATCTTCCCACACCGAAGCACCTATACCCGCCAAACTGTTACACCCCTGATAAATTCTCAACATGTAGATGGCCTATTCACATGTTATTAAGAGTTTTGAATGTCATACATGAGGAAAGGGCCTGGGGAAAACTCGATAAGTGATTAATGTCATTGAGGAGCCGGGGCAGAGCCCCTCCGCGTTGGCAGCATGCCATAGAGGGAGGGCCTCCGCGATGGCAGTGTGTCACGGAGGCCCTCTCCAGGCCTCACTATATAAACCCCTCCACTTCGGTTTTAATGATAAAATTCTTATAATTTCCAGAGAGAATGAGTGAAAAATAGAGGGCACGGCAATTCAGGGAAATTCTTCCGCTACGCTATTAAACGATCCAAACTGAAATTAACTCCAAATACCGAGTACTAAGAAAAGGAGCATTCCTACGGATTTAGTTTCGTGAATTCCGGTCGGAGAATCATCGTGCTACCAAGTTAAGGTAAGTGAAATTGCTCAAAATTATTGTCAACATACTCCTATCCCTAAAGTGAATATTTCTCCCTTCTAGACTTTCGAGAAATAGCGAGTTTTCGACCATTTTTTGATAAGCCAATGTTTGGGTTATATATATATTAAAAGTGATATTTTCTTTCAGAATATTAATGTATTTAGTTCTAATTGATATATATATATATATATATATGAAATTCTGAGTTGGGAGAAATAGTGGAAATATCGACCAGCCACGCTAGTTAGTCGGGAAATCGAAAACGAAAGGTATGCAAAGCTTGTTGAGCTAAGTTAGTAATCCCAAGATAGAAAATAGCGTGAACTATAGAAGAAAGAATTCAGAAGTCGAGAGTATTGAGTCTAGTATGGTTCCAGCAAGTATGTTTTATAATAGTATGTATATACAGAATAAAAGATAGTAAAGTAATATTTATTGTTAGATAAATATTCCAGATACGATAGCCTTATGAGAACCAGCTTTTTGACCCAAAAAGGAGACTCAGAATAGAATATCAAAACTTGGATAGTGTTTTCAGATCGAACATGCTTGTTGTATGTGAATATTGTTTGCTGAGACCTGCTGTTTTGTTTAGTTGTGAGGGCACCCTTAGAGCCTTGCTGCCCTGTGGTTAAATAAAAGCTGTGTCGACTGCCCGCCGTAGGTGGTGGAACGTCACTCCATGGAGTGGCATGTCCATGTGTAGGAGAAAGATGGGATGCAGCATCTCCCATATCAGGCTGATCAGCATAGCATTATAGCTTACCCTGTCGAGCGTTTACGCCCAGGCACAGCGTATATAGATACGATACAGACATACATAGCTACAGGAGTCCTCCTACTCAGATACAGTTATAGTCAGGGTCCTAGAGAGCCCAAGCTGCATACCCAGGGGGCCGGTAGAGGTGTCAGAGTTAGTAGGCGAGTGGAGTGATTTACTTTTGGATGGTTTTGACTCCGGGTAGGGGTATATAGAGAAGGTGTTGGTTTTCACCTTCCATCTTACGGGGGCTGGTATAGGTTCTAGTATGTTATATATTTATATACATGTTATGTATTATTAGCTGATAGATAGCAGGTCGCCACGCCGACAGGTATGCTTCTACCTATCCTTCAAAGGCGTATAAGCTTATTTCGTATCCCGCCACCCCGCATGTTTTTAAGATACTTCCTGCTATTCAAAACTACTAGTTTTATTGTTTTTATTCAGATATGCTCAGTTTGCTTTACATACTCGGTACAAGTGGTACTGACGCCCTTCCTGGGGCGGCTGCCTTACTTGCCTGCGGTGTACCTATAGACGAGGAGCCAACCCTTGTGATCTTAGCGCTGACAGAGTCATCACCCCGTCATCCGGGCTTGATATTCAGAGGTCTACACTATTTTCCTTGTTATAGTACGGGTAGGTCGGGGCCCTGTCTTCATCACGCTTCGCCTGGGGGCGACTGGCACTGGGTGCTCAGTAGGACTCCGGACGCACCCAGGAGCCTAAGACACCGGTGCCCCACTTATTTCTGATTTCCTGGGATCAACGGGCTATATAACGGCTTAAACAGCCTCCAGCCGACTGGGCCTATAGCCACCTATGCCTATAACAACAATTAACCGTAACATACTCATAGAAAGGAACATATGCGGGCCGACAAGGCTACTCATGCCGTCTAGTCATCTAAACTCAACATAGAGAATATCAATAACTACGTGACCGGCAAGGTCACCATTACTATTAAACTATGGCCTCACACGGCCTAAACATAAAACAAGAATACTAAAAAGAATCAACACAATGCACACTCACACGCATGTGCTCAATCGAATTACGGGAGATAAATACATACAACTTGCGTTTCTATGAGTATTGATAAAAGTGATCGGGACAGGCCCGACCTACCCGTAATGTACAATAAAGAAAATGAACTACACCTCTGAATATCAGGCTCCAAATGACAGGAGCTACTGATTTATAGTTGGAGCCTGGAATCACGAGGATCGCCTCCTCGTCTCATGGGTACCTGTGAGTAATGCAGCGCCCAATGGGCATCAGTACCACTGGTGTCTGAGTATGCAGTTAGCCCGGAATACAACTGAATACAAATACACACCGGTACTCAATAGCGTGATAATCGCATCTCGAAGAACTAATATAACCGGATCAAACCTTTCTCACATAGGGCAGGAGCGCACCTATAGATGTGACAACCTGCTATCTATTAACTATCATATAACACATAAATACATATATAAAGCAAGCAAGGTAATGCCAACTCTTACAAGCCGGATGGCTCCAGCAAGAAACACCTATATGTTTTCACTGGGAATAGTCCAGTTAAAATAAAAGTCACCCACCATCTGCTAATTACGAGCGCACGCCCCTGTCTCGGCTCGTCCCTCCGACAAATAATCAGCCTGAGTCCGAAGGACTCCTATACAGCATTCCGTATCTGTAACTGCATTTCGACCAGCCTCGGCGCTATACATAATGTAGCTATTCATAATGCCGGGACAAAGACATGGGGAAAATATTTCTCATTCCCATCTTCGTCCAAACTGGGTCGAGATAAACACTTTTTGGAGTGACGAACTACCATGCCAGTGGGCGACACGATAATAATCTGTAGCGGCAAGGACGCCACAAGGTACCATGACACACCGTTTCAACAAACAATAAGCACATAGATATAGCAAGCATAAGTTAACTGAAAAGTACTATCTGAATTCTGATTTATTCTGATCTCTTTCTGTGTTTATCTGATTCTTATACTGTTTTATACCGATTCTGTAATATTTATCTAACCGTATGGCTAATCTTGGGTAAGCCGCATACTATCTGTCCGGGAATGGCTAATCAGAGCCAAGCATATCACTGCTCCCGAATGGCTAATAAGATATCATTCACCGAATGGCTAATCTGTAAGGATTATTCCGTCTATCCGGTTTCATTTACTACTTTTGCTCCTGAATATATGTATCATATTATTATAAAAACATGCCATAACACATATTGGTTATACTGATCGAATGCACCTCGCCATTTGGCATTATCTGACCGAGTACGATATAACAACGCAAATCAGACTTATCGAACTTGCACAATACTCATCAACACTCAACCTCGGAGTCTCCGCTACGTGAAGTCTACTATGATATACAAGGTTGTTACTAACTTGCTGAGCCAGGCTTCATTTCCACCTCGAGCGCCGGGATGAGCTGTCAGCACTCAGCTATTTCTTCCAGCTGCACCACATATATGTTAATTAGTACTAAATACACACTTCCTGAAAGAAAACGTCACTTTCAATATATTTATAGCCTAAAACTTAGGCTTCTTATCAAAGACGGTCGAAAACTTTTTATTTCTCAAAGTCCGTAAGGGAGAAGTATCTCACTTTCAGGCTAGGAGCACACTGACACAATTTGGAGCACCCACTTACCTTGCATCGGCCGACTTCGTGATCTGTAGGGTTTCCCCGCTGTCACCTCGGGTATTCCAGGTTAATTTGATTTGGACTATGTTTGACAACGTAATCGAGACGATAATTTATAATTCCCTTCGTACTCTCACTGTTCCTCGCGAGTTTACTCGAAATATCTCGATGATTAGAAAATAAACTCGAAGTGGAGGATTTATATACTTGGGCCGAGCCCAACGTGTCACACAGCCAACGCGGAGGCTCCACCCCGTGACACGCTGCCATCGCAGAGGGGCTCGCCCGGCTCCTTCCGCGAGGTTCGACGGATTTCTTGTCCGATCTTTCCCGACTTTTCTAGCATGTATGGCTTTCAAATACTCTTAACCAACACGCCAATAGGCCATCTATGTGCCGGGAATTCTGGGGTGTAACATTCTCCCCCTCTTAAGAACATTCGTCTCGAATGAAAACTGCTGTCTAGAGGACTTCTCAACTTACCCAACTTATTTCTAGGAAAATTTGGCAGAGGCTTCCTGTAATATGGACTATCTCAAAAACCTGAAACACAGAAAGTCCAATACAGGCTCCACACAATACTATAGTATTCATGTGATAGCTAAAGATCGATCTTTTTCATTTATACATATACAAACTCCAAAATACTGCATAAGTAATACTAAGATACCTAATGCTGACTAGGCTGGGAAACAAGTGAGGGTATCCGGTTTTCATATTCCGCCTCCCAAGTCATCTTCTTTCGGCCTCTATTACGCCACGCATTTTTGATTGCACGCATATCTTTGTCTCACCCACGGATCTGTCTGTCTAGGATAGCCACCGGAACCTCTTCATAGGCCAGCTCTTCTTGTAACCCGAATATCCTCGGATCGGGACTACCCCGATGGGTCTCCTATGCATTTCTTCATCATAGATATATGAAAGACCGGATGAACGGATTCTAATTCTGGAGGCAAGTTCAACTCATATGCCACTTGGCCTATTTTTCGACGAATCTGATAAGGCCCAACAAATCTTGGACTCCGAGCTACCTTCTTGCCGAATCATCACCCCTTTCATCGGGTGATACTTTAAATATCCAAACTGCTCACATCGAATTCCAAAGTTCGCGTCGCACATCAAGATACAATTTCTAGTTACAGCCTCTCGCAGTCAGTAGGTGTCTTCGATGCTTTACCTTTTCCTCTGACCGTTGAATGATATCTGGCCCACTCACGTCGACTTGCCACTTCAACCAGCCAACCGGCGATCTGCATTTTCGCCCGTATAATGCCTGGAATAACATCCGGATAGCTGAGTGATAGCTATTATTATAAGCAAACTCAATTAACGTCAAATGCTCGTCCAAACTACCTCCAAAATCTAGCACACACGCCCGCAGCGTGTCCTCGAGCGTCTGAATGGTGCATTCAACCTGTCCATCTCGTCCGAGGGTGGAATGTTGTGCTTCAAATTAATCTCAAGGCATTCCATTCCTCTTCTTGGAAACGACTGCCAAAATCTACAAATTGTGCTCCTCTGTCTGAGATATTAGATACTGGCACTCCGTGTAATCTAACTATCTCTCGGATATAAAATTTGGCACACCCGGCCGAGAAAGTAGTTTTCACTGGGCAGAAATGTAGCTGATTTTCAACCCGTCAACTATCACCCATATAGAGTCATGTCTATGTCTAGTACATGGGGTAATCCTGCCACAAAAATCCATATTCACTGCTTCCCATTTCCAGAGAGGCACAGCTATGTCCTGAGTTAACCCGCCTCGGTTTCGATGTTCTCGTTTCACCTATTGGCGCTTAGACACCGGGCTGAATTTAGAAATTTCTCTTTTCATACCCTCGCCACTAGTAGTTTTCTTTGACATCAATGTACATTTTCGTCGTGCCGGGGCAAGAGAATAGCGCGTAATGTACCTCATTCATAATCTGCTGGCCCTGGAACATCTGGAACACAGGCGGCCTTACACCGCAGCACTCCATCCTCTCGTTATCTGGAAATCATGCCTCGGCGGAATACTCGTCCTGAGCTGGACCAGGTTAGGATCCTCTTACATTGCCGTTCATTCACTTCAACAACTAATGATGACACGACGGTGTTCTGAATTACCTCTCATCATCCTGTTTTACACGAACGGCTAGGTCGGGCTAACCTGATGCACTCCTGCACTGCCCCGCTACTCCTAGCTGCCAAATACGCCAAACTTCCCCATTGACTTACGTCTAAGAGCATCTCGTTTACAACATTAGCTTTTCCAGGATGATACAAAATATCCACGCTATAGTCTTTTAATAACCCAAACAGCGACGCCTGTCGCATTCAACTCCCTCTCGGGTGAAGATATACCGTAGGCTCTTATGATCTGTGAAAATATCCACATGAACGCCATACAAGCAATGTAATTCATATCTTTAAGGCGTGGATCACTGCGGCTAACTCTAGGTCGTGGATAGGGTAATTCTTTTCGTGTTTCCTCAGCTGTCTGGAAGCATATGCAATTACCTTACCATGTTGCATCAACACACAACCCAACCCAACGCCTGATGCGTCACAATATAATGAATAACCTTCTGTACCTTCCGGCAATGCTAACACTGGGGCGGAGGTTAATCTATCTTTCAGTTCCTGGAAGCTCTGCTTGCATGCCTCTGTCCACTGAAACTTTACCGTTTTCTACGCCGCTTTGGCCGAGGTGCCGCTATGGGGTAGAGAAGCTTCTCAACAAATTCCTGTAATATCCCGCTAACCCTCAAAAAAAAACTACGACTTCGATCGGAGTGCAGGCCTAGGCCATAAGTGTTTGACTGCTTCTATTTTCTGCGTGTCACCTGTATACCAAAGATCCGACACAATGTGCCTCAAGAAGACTACCTGAAAGGCTTGCACTACAAATCGTATGGCTCATGCTGAACTCAAAGAGTTAAGATAATGAAGGATCTGTTAGATAAGGGCTTATCAGGCCGTGTACTTCTCCTTAGGGTGCGCTAGTTCTATTTGTGAGAAAGTAAGATGGCTCGCTCCGCATGTGTATAGATTAATGTGGTAATGAATAAGGTTATAGTTAAGAATAGGTATCCGCTTCCCAGAATAGATGTTTTGTTTGATCACTTACAGGGGGCCAGATATTTCTCCAAGATTGACTTACGGTCCAGATACCATCAGGTTCGAGTCTGTGAAAGAGACATTCCCAAGACAGCCTTCAGACCCGATATAGCCACTTTGATTTCCTAGTTATGTCCTTTGGGATGAAGAATGCCCCAACAAGATTTATGGACATGGTGAAAAGTATCTTCAGATCATAGCTGGACCTGTTCGTGATAGTGTTTATCGACGATATTCTGGTGTATTCTCGCTCGGAGGACCACCAGCTCATTTACGGACAGTTGCTCCAGATTCTGCTGACCTAGTTGTATGCCAAGTTCTCCAAATGTGAATTTCATTTAACTTGTAGCTTTCTTGGGGCATATTGTGTCGGATGCTGGTATACAGGTGACACGCAGAAAATAAAAAGCAGTTAAAATAGTCTAGATCACCACCCGACTGAAGTCCGCAGTTTTATGGGATTAGCAGGATACTATAGGAAGATTTGTTGAGGGGTTCTCCTGACCATAGCGTACCTCTTACTAAGCTGACGCAGAAAACAGTGAAGTTTCAGTGACAGAGGCATGTGAGCAGAGTTTCCAGAATTGTACCAGATTAACCTCCGCCCTAGTGTTAGCATTACCGGAAGGTACAGAGGGTTATTCAGTGTATTGCGACGCATCATGTATTGGGTTGGGATGTGTGTTGATGCAGCATGGTAAAGTGATTGCTCATGCTTCCAGATAGCTGAGGAAACACGAAAAGAATTATCATACCCACGACCTAGAACTAACCGTGATAATCCACGCCTTAAAGATAGAGACATTACTTGTATGGCGTCCATGTGGATATTTTCACCGACCATAAGAGCCTACAAGATATCTTCACCGCAGGGAGTTGAATTTGCGGTAGCGTCGCTGGTTGAGTTATTAAAAGATTATGACGTGGACATTTCTTTGTATCATCCAGGAAAAGCCAACGTAGCAAATGCCTCAGCCGCAAATCTATGGGAAGTTTGGCATACTTGCAGCCCGGGAAGCGGGAATTGGTCAGGGAAATACATTAATTAGCCGCTTACTGCCTGTGTAGAAAACAGAGGACAACAGGGACAGTAATTAAGAACACCGCAGGTCACTATTAGTTGTGGAGGTAAAGGAACGACAGTAATAAAGATTCGGACCTGTCTGCTTAAGGAAAGAATCTGCAAGGGAAAGCGCCATTTTCTTGTAACTCGGAGGATGAAGTGTTGCGATGTAAGGGCCGCTTTGAAATCTGTATATTTAGGGCTTCGCCAAAAGAGATTATGAGTGAGGTACATTACCCGCTATTCTCTCCACCCAGGCGCGACGAAATTGTACCACGATATCAAGGAGATCTAATGGTGTCCAGGTATGAAGAGGGAATAGTAGAATTCAAGGTCCTAACCGCCAACAAGTAAAAGCGAAACAGAAACCAAGAGGATGGACTCGACATAGCTGTGCCTCTTGGAAGTGGGAAGCAGAACATGGGATCTTGCGCAGACACCTCAAACATACATAGACATGATTCCATTTGGGTAATTGTTGATAGACGAAATCGGGCTCATTTCCTGCCGTTGAAAGCTACTTTCTCTCGCCGGAGATTACGCTGAATTGCATATCGTAGAAATAGTTAGATTACATGGTGTTCCAGTTTCTATTATCTCTAACAGAGGAGCACAATTTACAGCCAGATTTTGGCAGTCATTTCAGAGAGGTCTAGGAACGCAGATTATTTTGAGCACGTATTCCACCCCTCGTACATGGACAAAGTGAACACACTATCAGACGCTTTTTGCAAGTACGCATGCAGGTGCTAGACTTGAGGTAGCTACAAGACCATCGCTGATTGAAGTCGTTTATAACAATATTTATCACTCAGTTATCCAGATGGCGCCCTTTGAGGCATTGTATGGGCGAAATGTAGATCGCCAGCTATTGGCTCATGGAGAGCTGCCACACAGCCGGAGATGGCCCATCGGGCCTGTGGAGAAGGTAAAGCTATCATAGAACGCCCAATGACTGCATAGAGCCGCCAGAAATCATATGCTGATGTGCGGCGCAGAGACCTAGAATTTAATGTGAATGACTGGGTATTTCTGAAAATATCTCCAATGAAAGGGGGTGATGAGATTCTCGGCAAGAGAGGTAAGCTCACCCGAGATTCGTTGGCCTTATCGCATTCGTCGAAGAATAGGCCAAGTGGGCAAACGAGCTGAACTTGCCTCCAGAATTAGAGTCCGTTCATCCAGTTTTCCACGTATCTATGCTAAGAAAGTACATAGGACACCTCCAGAGTTAACCTACCAAGATGTCCAGCATGGAAGAGCCGGCCTATGAGGAGGTTCAAGTAGCCATACTAGACAGGCAGATTCGCAGGTTGGAGAACCAAAGATATTGCTTTTGTCAAGATACTAAGGGCGTAATAGCACTAGATAGAGGACGACTTGGGAAGCAAAGGAAGACATGACAGTCAGATATCCTCACTTTACCCTAAGCCTAGTCAGCCCAAAAGGTATGTTAGTATTATTAGCATATGAAACACTTTATATTACATGTATAAATGAGATAGTCGACCTTAATTTTTATGTGATGCATGCTATAGTATTGTGTGGAGTACATGTATTGTACTTTTCTGCATTTCAGGTTTTTGAGATAGTCCATATTACAGGGGAAATTCTCGTTACACCCCGCACAATTCAAGGCAACAAACGGGCAGGCAACGGGGCAAGGGCAAGGCAACGCAAGGCAAAGTAAGGCAACACATAGATGGCCCATTCGCGTGTTGGTTAAGCGCATTTGAAAGCCATAAATGCCAAAAAAAGGCCCGGGAAAAGACCGGACGAAACCCGTCGAACCATCGCGGAAGGAGCCGCAGAAACCCCTCCGCGATGGCGACATGTCACGGAGGTAGAGCCTCCGTTGGCTCCAGGACACGTGTCCTTGACCAGCACAAAGCATATAAAGCCTCCAATTTCGGTTCATTTCATAATATATCGATAATTTCCAGAAAACCAAAAAAAAGAGGGTACGTAAGGTTTGATAATTATCAACGATTACGTCAAAGGTAGTCCAAATCCAAATTAACCTCGCATACCGGTGTATTTAGTAGCAGGGAGCATTCCTACGGATTTAGTTTCTCGAAATTCAATGAAAATCAATGTGCTATCGGGCTAAAGTAAGTGGAATTGCTCCAAATTAGTGTCAATATATTCCTAGCCTTAAAGTGAGTATTTCTCCCTTCTGGACTTTCGAGAAATAGCAGATTTTTGACTGTCTTTTGATAAGCCAAAGTTTGGGCTATAAATATATCGGAAGTGACGTTTTCTTCGTAATACTGGTGTATTTAGTTCTAATTGACATATGTAAATGCAGCTAGGAGAAATAGCTGGAGTACTGACCGAGCTTCGTTCGTTAGCCGGATAACCCGAGGTTAAGGTATGTAAACCCGCTTCTTCTCGGCAAGTTAGTAATTTAGCCTAGCATAATTGTGAACTCGTAATAGAATTCCTCGGAGTTGAATACCGAGTTTGTGCAAGTTCAATAAACCTATTTTGCCTTCTTCATCGTATTCAGCCTGAAAGTTAGTAAAGCAGCGCCTAAATGGCGAGTTAGCATTCCAGAC
Source organism: Datura stramonium (assembly GCA_018107945.1). Lineage (NCBI taxonomy): Eukaryota > Viridiplantae > Streptophyta > Magnoliopsida > Solanales > Solanaceae > Datura > Datura stramonium. The sequence continues at coordinate 124,336 of JACEIK010002378.1, forward strand.
TAAAAGTATAGCCCGTATGCATTTAGTATGTTTTTAGAATAATATGACATATATTTAGAATAAAAGTTGGTAAAGTAAAATCAAGTAGACAGATAGTATCTTGGCTACGGATTAGCCATACAGTCAGATGATATCTTGATATAGACTAGCCAGGTCAGATAGTATTTTGGCTACAGATTAGCCATGCAGTCGATAAAGATCCCAGATTCAGCGTAAAGTAGTATGAGAATCCGCATAACATAGAAAGAGTTTAGAATAAGAAATCGAATTCGTATAGTATTTTTCTGTGCTTAAACATGCTTGCTATATATGTGCTTATTGATTGTTGAGACTTGATTGTGTCGTGAGGGCACCCTTGAGCGCCCTCACCGCCCTGGTAATCGTGTCGCCCATTGAGCTGGGTAGGGTTTACGTCACCCAAGGAGGGCATGTGCCGTCCTCGGATTGGACGAAGATGGATGAAGCTTTCCTACACGTGTGATCAACATTATAGTACAGATTACCCAGTTGTGTGCATGCGCCCAGGGAACAGATTCAGATTCAGTTACAGTTACAGATACAGTTTAGGAGTCCTCCGGACTCAGACACGGTTATTTATATCGGAGGCCAGGTCTTCGAGCCGGAGACCAGCCGGGCAGAGGTGCTTGTAGTTAGTAGATGAGTGGAGTGACTTATTTTTGGCTGTTTTTGACCCAGGTAGGGGTATAGATTGTTTGCTTGGCTGGCACCATCCGGCTTATAGGGTTGGTATTGGTTCTTTTCTGCTATATATATATGTATTTATGTGCTATATACTTGCTAATAGACAAAGAGGCCGCCGCGTCTATTGTGTACGTCCTGCCCTATCATAGCACAGAAAGCCTGGGATCCGCATATCAGTCCTTACAGATTCATTTATCTCCTGCTATTCAGAATTGCTAGTTATGTTATTTGTATTCAGTTGTTTTCAGTTGCTTTGTATACTCGCACTGCTGGTACCGACGCCCATTGGGCGATTACTTGCCTGCAGGTATTAATAGACGAGGAGGCGATCCCTCATGATTCCAGCCAGCTATAGAGTCATCAGCTCCTGTCATACGGAGCTTGATATTCAGAGGTGTAGTTCATTTCCTTTTGTTCTACAGTATGGGTAGGTCGGGGCCCTGTCTCGACCATTTTATCGCACTCAGAGGCTTGCGATTGTATATATGTATATCTCCCGTGGGTTAGTTGTGCTGGTTGTGTGAGTTGCATTGTGTTTAGACGTTTAGCATTATTGTCTATGTTGGCCGTGTGGGGCCATAATCTGATAGTAGTGGTGACTCGTCGGGCCGTAGTTATACAGCATTCTTTGTTGGAGTTACGTATAACTAGACATCATGGTGGCCTTGTCAGTCCACATATAGGTTCCCCTTATGAGTATGTTTCTGGTTAAATAAATCATATTTACAGTGGCTATAGGCCCAAGCTGGCCTGAGGCTGTATTTGGTGCTCGTTATATAGCCCATTGTTTCCAGAAATCAGATAGAGCTAGCCGCACTAGATGTTCTTAGGCTCACCAGATAGCAGTCCAGTCCTACTAGGGCACTGTGTGCCGCTCATACCCCCCATGGTGGGGCGTGACAAACTTGGTATCGAGCAGGTCGTGTCCCAAGAGAGTCTGCAAGCCGTGCTAAGTAGAGTCTTGTCTACGGGATGTGTTGTGCACCACATACTATAGGCAGGAGGCTGCAAGGCATGATAGGATGGTTACTCTTTCTTTCATTCAAATACCATGCTATAGAGCTGCACAAAGATAGGTTGAGTCCCTAAAACTTATCATATTCTTTTTGTCTATAGATAAGATTGGCAGACCAGCCGACACCCTGCCACGGTAGAAGACTAGATACGCAGCAGGAGAAGGCACCAGCAGGAGGCTCCCAGTTTCACTCGCAGTCAGCCCAATCTGAGGGCGATATAGAGGTGTCATCACAGCCATCTCAGCAGTCCCCCCCATCAGGTGCTGTTGGGCACGACACCACCTCCGATAGCTCTTGTATCTTCGCCATCAAACCAGGAAGTTCGTAGTGCAGTGGTTATGTTGGCACAAATGATGGCCACAAATACAAACAAGGTCACCTTAGCAACAGCCATCGTGGATCTGCGTCTAGGGTCGTGGGGAGTTTGGAACTGGGTCCCCCTAGCGCTTCACTCGGGTCGATCGTGCATGACCCTGTGACTTTTTAGACGATGTAGAGAATTTTCCGGGTTATGCATGGGACCCTACGTAATCAGTCGAGCTGGCAGTGTTTTGGTAAGTGGACATAGTTGTATTATGGTACGAGAGTTGGGAAAGGTCCAGGGGAGAGATGTTTCCCTCTGACCTCGACCCGCCTTTTCGGAGGCCCCCCGGACCACACTTGCCACAGGAGATCCGCAGGCCCGGATGGATCGTTTTTGCATTTGGAGTAGGGGGCGAGGAGCGACGAGAATATGCTTTACAGCTTTGACTCCTTAAACCGCTATGCTCCAGCTTTTGTTAATACTATGTCGTCCAGAGTTCACAGGTTTATTATGGTCTCGAACCCGTAATACATTGAAGCATGCATGACGGCTACGTTACGAGAAATATGAGTTGCCCTAGTACCCTTGCTCAGACCATTGAGGGCCTTAGACAATGGCAACAGGGCAAGAGACAGACAAATCAGAACAAGGCGCAGAGATAGATCGTAATGATATGCAAAGGAGGTTCAGAGGACCTGTGCTCCGGTTGTTAGACAGCCCCCTAGACCCCCACCTCCACCACAGCAGCAGCGAGGTAGATTTGTTCGCCGAGGGCAGTCGTGAGTCTCGTGGCGCTTCGAACAGTAGATTCCCTACAGAGAAGGGGAGAGCAGAACATATTCACACCCACCCCGCCCCTAATTACGGTTGACCTCACATCGGAGCTTGTAGATATGGCTCCTCAGATGTTATATATGCAAGGTGAAATGGATGAGAGATTGTCCGGCCGGGGGCAAGAAAGCGTAGAGAGTCAGGACAGGGGATCCACAGGCCACGAGCTCCACTCGCCCGTAGGGCGTAGGCCCTCGTGTTCGGCTATAGAGGCCGAGGTAGATTAGGAGCTCAGCTCAGGTACGGGCCTGGCCGCACCTAATGCATTACCAGGGAGACAGGACTTTCGAGGCGTCTCCGCATGTAGTAACAGGTTCATCTGTTCATGCCTCTAATGGCGTACAATTGATCCAGGATCCACTCTGTCATATTACCCCATTTGCAGTTTGAAAGTTTAATGCCGTACCTGAGTTATTACAGCAGCACTTTTTCGCATCCACACCCATCGTTTACTCTATTATAGCTAGTTAATTTACCGAGGGTGTACAGTAAAGGTTGCTGATCGCCAGACTACAGTGGATCTGGTAGAGCTAGAAATGATTGATTTCAATTCCATAATAGGTATGGATTGGTTTGCAGTCGGCTATGCCAACGTAGAATGTTAGACCAAGACGGTCCGATTCCACTTTCTAGGGGAAGCAGTGCGAGAGTGAAAGGGGCAGCATAGCTACGCTAGTAAAGGTAGGTTTATTTCCTACCTTCAGGCGAGGAAATTGATATCTAAGCGATGTGTTTACCACCTAGTCGTGGTTCAGGATGTTCGCAGAGTCTCCGACACTCCAGTCCTGCCCGTGGTGAACGAATTCTCGATGACTTCCGCACGAGCTACCTAGTATTCCCTAGAGAAACAGATTTGCAATCGACTTGCTACTAGGCACTCAGCCCATCAATTCCTCCATATCGTATTACACCTGCTGAACTCCGGCTAAAAGAGCAGTTGAAAGATTTGCTAGATAAAGGTTTCACTGCCGAGTACCCACCATGGGGTGCGCCAGCCTACTTGTGAGAAAGATGGCCTGCTCCGTATGTGTATAGATTACCGACAACTGAATAAAGTTACAGTGAAGAATAAGTAATTCGCTCTGCAGAATAGATGATTGTTTGATCAATTACAGGGGGCCGATACTTCTCCAAGATTGACTTGCGGTCCGGATATCAATGCCTGGGCACGTGAAAGAGACATTCCCAAACGGCTTTAGACCCGATGGACAATTTGAATTCTAGTTATGTCCTTTGCTGACGAATGCTCCAGCAATATTTATGAACCTAACGAATAGTATTTTCAGACCATACCTGGACCTATTCGTGATAGTGTTTATTGATGATATTCTGGTGTATTCTCGCTTATGAAGCGTACATCACCAGCTCATTTACACAGTGCCCGCATTCTCAGGGACCGTCGCTATATGCAAAGTTCTCCAATGTGAATTTGGCTAGTAGCCTTCTTGGGGCATATTGTGTCGGATGCTGGTATACGTGTTGACACTGCCAGAAGATAGCAGCAGCTTAAAACATGGCCTAGACCTACCACTGACCGAAGTCCACAGTTTCGGGTTAGCGGGATATTACGTGGAGATTTGTTGAGGGGTTTTCATCATAGCGGCACCTCTGACTAAGCTGACACAGAAATTAGTAAAGTTTCAGGACAGAGGCATGTGAGCAAAAGAGTTTCCAGGAACTAAAAGATAGATTAACCTCCGCCCCCAAAGGTTAACATTGTCGGGAAGGTACAAAAGGTTATTTAGTGTATTGCGACGCATCAGGCATTGGGTTGGGTTGTGTGTTGATGCAGCATGGTAAGGTGATTGCGCATGCTTCCAGACAGATGAGGAAACACGGAAAGAATTACCCTACCCACGACCTGGAGTTAGTCAGTGATCCACGCCTTTAAAATGTGGAGACATTACTTTGTATGGCGTCCATGTGGATATTTTGACAAATCATAAGTGCCTACAAGATATATCTCACCCAGATGGAGTTGAATCTATGACAGCGTCACTGGTTGGAGTTATTAAAAGACTATGAAGTGGATATTTTGTATCATCCGGGAAAAGCCAACGTAGTAGCATACCAAATTTAAATCCATGAAGTTTGGCGTATTTGCAGCGGCGAGTGGGAGTTGGTCGGGGAGATACATCAATTAGCCAAGTTAGCCATTCTCAGGTAGCAGAAACAGAGGACAACATAGCGGTATCCAGAACACCGCCGTCATCATTAGTTGTGGAAGTAAAAGAACGTGCAATATGAGGATCCCCACCTAGTACAGCTTAAGGACAAAATTCAGCAGGGAAAAGCGCCAGATTTTCAGATAACTGAGGATGAAGTGCTGTGATGTAAAGGCCGCCTCTGTGTTCCAAATATTTCAGGGCTCCGCTACATGATTATGAACGAGGTACATACTCCCGCCATTCTCTTCACCCCGGCGCGATGAAAATGTACCATGATATCAAAGAGAACTACCGGTGGCCAGGTATGAAAAGAGAAATTGCCGAATTTGTAGCCCAGTGTCCTAACCGCCAGCAGGTAAAAGCGAACACCAGAAACCAGGCGGGGTTAACTTGCGACATAGCTGTGCTCTCTTGAAATGGGATCGAACATGACTTTGTAGCAGATTACCTGCACCAGACATAGACACGATTCCAATTGGGTGATAGCAGACAGGCTGACAAAATCAACTCATTTCCTGCCAGTGAAAGCTACTTTCTCGGCTGAAGATTATGCGGAATTGTATATTAGAGAAATAGTTAGATTACACGGAGTGCCAGTACCTATTATTTGTGACAGAGGAGCATAGTTTACAGCTAGATTTTGGCAGTCGTTTCAGAGAGGTATGGAAACACAGATTAATTTGAGCACAACATTCCACCCGTACAGATGGACAGGCCGAATGCACCATTCGACGCTCGAAGACATGCCGCGAGCGTGTGTGCTAGATTTTGGAGAAGCACGAGCATTTCACGTTAATTGAGTTTGCTTATAATAATAGCTAATACTCAGCTATCCAGATGGTGCCCTCGAGGCATTATACGGGCGAAATGCAGATCGCCGATTGGCTGGCTTGAAGGCGTAATCAAGATTAATGGGCCAGATATAATTCATCGTCAGAGGAAAAGGTAAAGCTTATCAGAGAACACCTACTGACTACACAGAGCCACCAGAAATCGTATGCTGATGTGTGGCGTAGAGACCTGGAATTTGATGTGAACGACTGGCATTTCGAGTATCACCGATGAAAGGGGTGATGAGATCTGGAAAGAAAGGCAAGCTCGGCCAGAGATTTGTTGGGCCTCAATGATTTGTCGAAAAATAGGCCAAGTGACATATGAGTTGAACTTGCCTCCAGAATTAGAACTGCTCATCCGGTCTTCATGTATCTATGATGAGGAAATGCATAGGAGGCCCATCCGTGGCAGTCCTGGCCTAGGATATTCAAAGCTGGGCGAAGCATACCTATGAAGAGGTTCCAGTAGCTATCCTAGACACAGATCTGTAGATTGGAGAACCAAAGATATTGCGTTTGTCAAAGTACTGTGGCGTAATAGGAACCTATAGTGGGGTGGAGGAAGATATGAAAACTAGATGCCCTCACTTGTTCCAAGCCTAGTCAGGCGATTAGTATTGTTACTTATGCAGTGCCTTATAGTTTATATACGTAAGTGAAATTATCGACGAATCAATATGTGAATACTATAGTAATGTGTGGAGTACCTGTATTGGACTTTTCTGCATTTCAGGTTTTTGGGATAGTCCATATTATAGGGGAAACTCTGCCGAAATTTTCTAGAAATAAGTTGAGTAAGTGAGAAGTCCTAAAGATAGAAGTTTACTTTCGAGGACGAATGTTCTTAAGGGGGGAGGATGTTACACCTCGTAAAATTTCCAACACATAGATGGCCTATTCGCGTGTTGGTTAAGCGTATTTGAAAGCCATACATGCTAGAAAAAGGCCCAGGAAAGGACCGGATGAGAAACCTATCGAACCATCGCGGAAGGATCCGGGGTAGAACCCCTCCGCGATGGCAACCTGTCACGGAGGTAGAGCCTCCACGTTGGTTCTGTGACACGTTGGCCTTGACCAGGCACACGTTGGCCTCCACTTCGGTTCATTTCATTAATATATCAGATAATTTCCAGAAAACGCGAGAGAGAAACAGAGGGTACATAAGGTTTGATAATTATCGCTCGATTACGCCGACAAACGTAGTCCAAATCCAAATTAACCTCAGATACCGAGGTATTTAGCATCAGGGAGCATTCCTACGGATTTAGTTTCATGAAATTCGGCGGAGAAATCATCGTGCTACCGAGCTAAGGTAAGTGGAATTGCTCCAAATTAGTGTCAATATATTACTAGCCTTAAAGTGAGTATTTCTCCCTTCTGTACTTTCGAGAAATAACAAGTTTTTGACCGTCTTTCGATAAGCCAAAGTTTGGGCTATAAATATATCGAAAGTGACGTTTTCTTTCAGAATACTGGTGTATTTAGTTCTAATTGAC
>JACEIK010002378.1:135078-180609 GCA_018107945.1 Datura stramonium
CTTAGTTTGCTTTACATACTCAGTACCAGTGGTACTGACGCCCGTTTGGGGCGCTGCATTACTTGCCTGCAGGTACCTATAGACGAGAAGCCGACCCCTCGTGATCCTAGCCAGCAGAGTCATTAGTTCCTGTCATCCGGAGCTTGATATTCAGAGGTCTACACTATTTTCCTTTTTTTCTATAGTACGGGTAGGTCGGGGCCCTGTCCCGACATCTTTTCAGTATTCTTAGAGGCTTGCAGACTGTATATATCTCCCTGTGGTTAGTTGTGCCGGTCGTGTGGGGCCGTGCGTATGTTTAGTGGTTTTTGTTGGCATGTGGGGCCTTATCCAGTTAGTAGTGGTGACCTTGTCGGTCACGTAGTTGTTTAGCATCTGTTATATTGATTCAGAAGTAACTAGTCAGCATGGTGGCCTTGACGGCCCGCATAGGTTCCCTTATATTGATGAGATTCTGGTTAGCTGTTGTTGTTGTACAGGTAGCTATAGTCCTAGCCGGACAGGGGCTTCATTTACAACCGCTATATAGCCCGTTGATTCCGTGAATCAGAGTTAGAGCCATCAAGGCACCATAAGTGCTTAGGATCAGTAGTCTAGCAGTTCAGGTCCTAGTAGGACACTAGGTGCCAGTCATACCCCCTAAGGCGGGGCGTGACACAAACACTGACCCGTTGTCTCCGGCCACATCTATCGCAAACTATGATATTAGAATATGTGGGCCTGCTACTTTTGCCTCTATAGCCTGATGCTCATCCTCTCTGGTCATGCATAGATCTAGATGGCACACTCATAGCCGATGATGTCGGGGCTGAAGATCTCTAGTGGGACTGCTGACCGTTCCCACCACCTGGTCTCTGCTGAGAGAACCCATAACTGTCTGTCCTGGCCCTCTTGGCCTCTGTCTCTCTCACATGCACCTCCTCCATCTGCTGGGCGTACAAGACTATTCGAGGAAAATCCATATCATGATTAAGCATTGCAGTCCGACAATACTTGTCTAGGTAGTCTGTCACTCCATGAACAAACCTGCTCACTCGAGCTCTCTGATCAACCACTAATTTTGGTATGTACTTGGACAGATGAGTAAACTCTAAGGCATAATCCTATACTGTCATCTTCCCTTGTCTTAAATTCACAAATTCAGCTGCTTTAATCTCTCTCATCTCATGAGGGAAGAACCGCTCCAGAAATGCGGCATGAAACTTATCCCAACCAATAGGACCTGCTCCCTCTGCCCTACTATCCTTCCACTGTTTAAACCAAATATGCGCAACCCCCTTCAATTGATATGAGGCTAAATCGGCGCACTTCTCTCCAGTCACCACCATGACCTGGGTGATCTATAGAATCTCGTCGATAAACTCATGTGGAGCCTTGTCCACCTTTGACCCAAGAAAATATGGAGGATTCATCCTTAGAAAGTCTCTGCCTCGTGCTTCTGCCGCATTCCATTGCGAGGGACATGCGCTATCGCCTGCTGATTGACCTAGGAAGTCAAGGCCTATGCTAGCATCTAAATTGCTACCCTGAATTCAGCATGGGCAACCGGCTCCGGTGCATGGTCCTCATGGACGTTTCCATTTCCATTACTTCTGTTGTTAACTCTGTGGGGAGGCATGATCTAAAAATGTGTAGAGCACAAGTTAGAAAGATAGAGAGACATTTCATCGCATGACTTAGATCATGAGAGAAGGGAACATTTCTTAAATATTTCATAGCCTCTTCATCATAAGTGTGACACGGTTCACACCCATGAAAAAGAATCTACTTAATGCAACTTTCACACACCCTAGGACATTTCAAAACCGAATTCTCTGATACCATATTTGTCACGACCAGAACATAGGCCCAAATCTAGACACGGGACAAGGAACCCCAAGAGGCTCCAAGTTGACCCATGGAATGAACATAACATCTAACTCAATCAATAAGAGCGGAAGATCAATCATAATAAACATAGCTGAAGTCTAAACATAACATAGCATCATAATACATATGTGAGTCTGAAGCCGATTACAATCTATGTCTGAAAAGCCTCTATTACTGATGAGCTGATGGGACAAGACCCCAACTAACTCTCTAAGTCTGAAAACTAAAAGTGTAAAGATAACTTCTAAGGAATTGTCCTTGGGAGATGAGGATTCTCCAATTGAGACTGGATACGCTACTCTAGAAGGCTGGCTGGAAACAAGGCTGAGTCTGAATATTGGAGCCTGCATCATGAAATGATAAAACATAGAGTATGCGGTTAGTACGTGGAATGTACCGAGTATGCAAGGTAAAAAGAACTAAGTAAGTAAAAATATTCAACATGCATAATATAAAACATAATCAAGATAAGAATCTGAGAGTAGCACTTTCATAATATTTTTTGAAATCATAATTTCAACATCATAACTGAATCGAATGACCCAAAGCTGAAATTCGATAATCATAAGTAAAACTGAACACTGGGTCAAACCTACTAAAAACTTAATATCATGACCGATGTGCATGCATAAATTAATTATGAGGAACAATGGGAGACTCGTCATATAACTGACATTACCATGATAGAGCTTACATGGTACCGACTATCACACTTAAGTGGGCAGAACCATCAAAAGCCTTGCTAGGGTTAAGGACACTAACATGATATCGACATCAAGATGAAGGCCCCTTAGGGAAGCGGAAAGCTCCAAGAGAAGTCCCAAATAATCTGATCATACCTACATTGGCGCGTAGTTCTAAAGTATGGGGTTGACTGACCCTTAGCCTACTCGGTGCTAGACACTACTCCCAAAAACATGCATATGCTCTCCATCGCTTTTCAACGAAGCTAACCATAATCTACTGACGAAGCTGAATAATCATGTACATATAAAATATTAAATCAAACATGAGGAGCCTTGGCTCAAACCATACCACAAGCTGAAAAAATGGGGTCTTGACTCCAAAACAATGTCGTAAGCTAATTCATGAAATCGTAAAACATACTTGATCATATGGTCTTGACCAACACTTAAACATACTTGAAATTAACTTGATTCACTTTGAAAACATGAACCTCAAATGGTATTTCAAAATCATCCTTTCTTTATGACCATCACATCATACTTGAACATATATCTAATAGATCTCAACTTTCATGAACAGACATGGATGGACATCACAGTTTAGAAAACTAGAAAACATAATTTATAATTTATAACATTGTAAATATCTTCCCATTAATCATAATTCATCATTTTGAAAATGCTTAGATCACACCTATGATTAAAACTTAGAGAATTCATGCATTGTGTTCAAACCCCAAAAAATCATAAATTTGAATTTCATGAATTATTAAGGGAAATTAGGCATGGATGTGGACAATTGCACCCATTCATAGCCTTACATACGTGAGAGAATCTTATTCTAAAATCTCCTTGGTTTCCCAAAGAAGAATTGAGGAAGAACTAGTCTTGATTACCTCTCAAACTTCTAAACTTGCATGCATGAATTAGGAATGACTTAGAATTAACTTACCCTTCTTAAAACTCACTATTCAGAGCATAAAACAACGTAGTTTAGGCCTTAGGATCATTGGAATTACGGAAAAACCCTTAATAAACTTGTAGGGAAAAATAGACTGCCAGTCCCAACGAGGGACTGGACGAGTCGTTGTCCATGGCCACGACTCGTGGCCACTTGTCATGCACAACACTGCAAAAATTCTCAATATTCATTACCACGGGGGACACCACAACTCATGGTGTACCCAACGAGTTGTGGTGACCAATCAGTTAGGTACACTGCCTATCTTTCCTCTTCCTTCCATCAACCTTGACCACGACTGACTTAACGAGTCGTGGCGCTGACCACGACTCGTGGTCATGCCCGTGGTTACTTAAAACTTGAAATTTCCAACTTAAGTCAAAGTCCTCGCCACGATTCACTTAACGACTCGTGGTCATCCTGACGAGTCACTAGACAACTCGTCTTGTGACCTAGTGCAGAAAATCCTATTTCTCTATTTCAACCCCCGAGTCTGATCTTCTGGTTTTCGGGGAATTACACATAACCATTATTTCATGTTTCTCCTATGACTATAGTGACATAGGTGTTAAGGTTCATGAGATAATTCTTGGATGATCCGAAGAGTGACAAGAAATGGGATAGTAACCTGCAACTAGCAACCTTAGAAAGAATTAATCTAGCGTAATTATGTCTTGAGAACTCAACCTGATATGAAAGTTCCATGTCCTAAGATTTTCATCATCATTTGAAGTACAAACAAGTATGTATTAATCTTAGTTCTTTAGTTAATTTTACATTTCAAGTTTTTAGTAGTTTAATTCTCCCACCCATTCTCCATTTTATCTTTTTTGACAGAATAGCAAAATAAATTAATAACTTTATAATGATTTATTTGACAAGTCTCTGAGGGATCGACAATTGGGACTTCCAGTCCTGTATTACTTGACGACCACGTGCGTTTGCGTGCGCTTAGGCGACATCAATGATCCCCCGTCTTGCCCATATGAAGGAGAGACATCCTAATCCTTGCTAGGTAAAAGGAGAAATAAGGTGTGATATTACGGGTGTTCCCTTGGGTAGGGGATAAACTCTTTTGAGAGCCCAAATAAGAATATATCCAACATTGGCACGTAGTTTAGAGACCGGGGTCCTCGAAATCCCTAGACTACTCGATTCTAGAAACTACACCCAAAACATGCATATTGCTCATAGTCATATTGTCAAAATATAACTTGAATCATTTACTTAGGAGTCTTGACCCAAAACATTCTTTCAGAACTGTTCATATAAGTCTTAGCTAAAATAATGATAAAGCATACTTGACTTTAAATGGGCTTTCCCAAGTCATGAAATTATACATATTTGAACTAAACTACATAATTAAAAATCATGGAAAGTTAAGGATTCATAATATTCACGCATACTTGATAATTCATCATTCTTGAATTCATAGACTCATAAGCTTAAAATTAATAAATCACACATAATAAGGTATAATCTTCATGAACATTGAAATCATGAAATAATAATCTTCCCTAAAAGTCATGATACATGAATGAAAACATGAAGGGATTATACCCACACAGAAAGTAAGGAAGATTTCATGAAAATTGGGTAATAACCCTAGAATTTAATTTGATATTCTTAGAGACTCACACATAATTTGCATCAAATTGGGCATGAGGGTGAAACTTTTTCTCCATTCATAACCCTACATAAATAGGCTAGGAGAATTCTTAATTTGATTACAAACCCAAAAGGAATTGAGGAAGATTTGATGAAGAACCCTAACTTTTCTTAAGGGGATTTGATCTTCACTTAGGGGTGTTAGGAGTAGAATGAGGGTTTAGGATGATTAAAACCCTTTAAACACCCTTACGAAGGTTTTAAACAACTTAGTTTAGAAGTTAGGAACTTAGGAATTATGAAAACACCCTTACTGATCTCACAAGAAATACCATACTGCCAGACCCAACGAGGGACTAAACGACTCATTGGAAGACTTGATGGGTCATCCCTGAGCTATTTCCACTGGCAACCTCATCTCCACTCTCTGATCTTTTTTACTCAACGAGTAACTTATCAGGTCATAAGAGGACTTGAGGACTCATTCCTCAATCTGTCATGACTTCTGGAAATAATATTTCTCCAATTGGCACCACCCAATGGGTTACTCAATGACCCGTTAGGTCACTTAACGAGTCACTAGATGACTCGTCCTAAACAACTATAGCTGAAAACTGACGGAATGACTTACTCCGGATTGATTTACATGACTGAACAAAATTCATGAAACATACATGAATGATATGACATGAAAGGAACTAAGCGACAGCAACTTGACATTAAACCGAGTAGGGTACTAAGGAGGAAACTGATACCTCATGCTGGAATTGAGTCGGAAGGAAAAGGATGCGTGTATTTAGACATCATATATTCATCGGCTTCGCGGGTAGCTCCCTCAACAAGGTGGGTTCTCCATAAAATCTTCATTGAAGCTACTTCCTTGTTCCTCAACATCCGAACCTGACGATCAAGGATCTCAACCAGAACCTCTTTATATGTAAGGTTATCCATCACACCAATGCTCTCTACTGGAACAACTAATGCTGGGTTACCGATGAACTTCTTCAACAAAGATACATGAAAAACTAGATGCACCGAAGCTGACTCTACTGGTAGCTCCAACCCCTATGCCACCTTGCCAACTCTCCTTAGAATCCTATAGGTACTGAGATATCAGGGACTAAGATTCCCTGTCTTACCAAATCTCATAACTCCCTTCATAGGGGACACCTTCAAAAACACCCAATCATCAACTTCAAACTAAGGATATCTTCTCCTAACATCCATATAAGATTTCTGATGACTCTGAGCTATTTTCAGCCTTCCCCTAATGAGATAAACTTTCTCCATAGCCTCATGAATTGAATCTGGCCCTATCAATATAGCCTCACCTACCTCAGAACATCCAATAGGCTATCTACACCTCCGCCCATAAAGAGCCTCAAATGGAGCCATCAGGATGTTGGAGTTATAGCTGTTATTGTAGTCAAACTCGATGAGAGGCAAGTGATCATCTTAACTACCCTATAAGTCAATCACGCATACTCTCAACTTTTCCTCAAGAGTTTGAATGGTCTACTTAGCTTAGCCATCTTTCTGCGGGTGAAAAGTTGTGCTAAGCTTCACATGAGTACAAAGGACCTTCTAAAATGATCTTCAAAACTGAAAGGTGAAATGAGAACCCCCATCTGAGATGATGGAAAATGGGACTCCATGCAACTGAATCAACTCCTAAATGTAAAGCCCAGCGTAATCCTCTACTAAATCTATAGTTGTGACTAGTAGGAAATGGGCTAATTTGGTCAAGTTATCCACAATCACCCATATAGAGTCATACTATCAGTGTGTATAAGGCAAACCTGTAATGAAGTCTGTATTGATCTCTTCCTACTTCCAAGTAGGAATGTTGATGTCTTGAAGCATACCTCTAGGTCTCTAATGCTCATCCTTCACCAGTTAGCCATTCGGATACTTAGCCAAAAACTCCGCTATGTTCTTCTTATTTCCATTCCACCAATAGACTTCCCATAGATCATGGTACATCTTGGTGGAACCTAGATTGATAGAGTACCGAGAGACATGAGCCTTGCTCAATATCCGCTCTCTCAAGTCATCTAATGTCAGCACACACAATTGGCCGTTATATCAAATCACACTATCTCCCCCTTGGGAGAAAACCTCCACTTTCTGATTTCAAAATGCTTCCTTCAACTTCGCTAAGATAGAATCCTCATCTTTCCTAGCTTTGACTTCCGTCACCAATTAAGATTCCAACCCATTCTGGACGATAACACCACCATCTATAGAATCCATAAGGTGAACTCCTAAACGAGCAAGATATGGACATCGTTAACCAACTCCTTTCTCCCATCCCCGACATGAGAAACACTCTCCATAGACAACCTACAAAGAGTATCTGCCACTATATTGCCTTACCCGGATGATAAAGGACAATCATGTCATAGTCTTTCAGAAGCTCAAGCCATCTCCTTTTTTGCTAATTTAGGTCCTTCTGAGTAAACACATACTGAAGGCTCTTATGGTCTGTGAACACATCCACATACACCCATACAAATAGCGCCTCCAAATCTTCAAAGGAAACACCACAATTGCCAACTCTAGGTTATGCATTGGATAACTCTTCTCATTAGTCATAAGATGTCTAGAGGCATACGCAATGACCTTGCAATGCTGCATCAACACATAGACAAGACCAACGCTAGAGGAATCACACTACACAACAAAGCCATTCATGCCCTCCGATAGGGTAAACATTGGGGGTGAAGTGATTCGAGTCTTTAACTCCTGAAAACTTTTCTCACAAGCATCTGACCAATGAAATTTGACCTTTTTTTGGGTCAACCTAGTCAACAGTCCTGTAATTGATTAAAATCCCTCTATGAACCTTTTGTAGTAACCAACAAAACAAAAAATGCTCCTAATATCTGTAGAACTTACAGGTCTAGGCCAATTCTTCACCGATTCTATCTTTTGAGAGTCCACCTGCACACCCTCACTAGACACTGCATGACTCAAAAATGCTATTAAGTCAGCCAAAATTCATACTTGCTGAATTTAGCAAACAATTGGCAATCCTTGAGAGTCTGCAACATAATCCTCAAATGAGTGGCATGCTCCTCCTTGCTTCGAGAGTATATTGGAATATATCTATAAAGACAATCATGAACATATCTAAATACTCCTTTAACACCCTATTCATCAAGTCCACAAAAGTTGCAGGGGAATTCATTAGTTTAAGAGACATAAGTACAAAATCATAGTGACCTTACCGAGTCTTGAAGGTTATCTTCAGAATGTAACTCTTCCTAACTCTAAGTTGATGATAGTTGGATATGAGGCCTATCTTAGAAAAATATTTAGCACCTTGAAGCTGGTCAAAGAGGTCATCAATCTTTGGGAGGGGATACATATTCTTGATTATGACCTTGTTCAACTATCGATAATCAAGTCGATGAAAGTTGCAGGGGAATTTGTTAGTTTAAGAGACATAACTATAAACTCATAGTGACCGTATCGAGTCCTAAAGGCTATCTTCGGAATGTAACTCTCCCTAACTCTGAGTTGGTGATAGTCGGATCTGAGGTCTATCTTAGAAAAGTATTTAGCACCTTGAAGCTGGTCAAAGAGGTCATCAATCTTTGGGAAGGGATACTTATTCTTGATTGTGACCTTGTTCAACTATCGATAATCCATGCAAATCCTAAGGGAACCATCTTTCTTCCGAACAAAGAGAACCGGGGCACCCCATGGGACTTACTAGGCCTTATGAAACCCTTATCTATGAGATCCTTAAACTATTCTTTCAACTCATTTAGCTTGGATGGAGCCATCATGTAAGGAGGAATAGATATGGGTTGCGTATCAGGGAGAAGGTCAATACCAAAGTCGATTTGTTGCTCGGGAGGGACTCCTGGTAGATCGTTTTGAAAAACCTTCAGATCACATACAACTAGAATTGATTGAAGAGTCTGGATCTCGGATGTAGCATCCTTAACCTGAACTTAACGGTACACACAACCCTTAGAGATCATCTTCCAAGCCTTGAGGTAGGAAACAAAGTGACCTACAGGCACTGTTGAACTACCCTTCAACTCTCGGACTGGTTCACCCATTAATTGGACTTCTACCAAATGGGTTCTACAATTGAATAAAGCATAACAATCATGTAACCACTCCATTCGGAATATAACATCGAAATTGTTCATATCTAACTCTACTAAATAGGCTAATGTGACTTTTTGTAGAATCGTGATAAGGTAATTTATGTATACCCATCGAGCTAAAACTGAGTCATCAATGGGAATAGAGACTGAGAAGGGTTCTGATAGGATTTAAGGATTGACTCTGAAACTAATAGCAACATAAGGAGTCATGAAAGACAGTGTAGCCGCTGGATATAACAATACATAAACATCAAATGGAATACTCATAACATATCAGTGACCACATTGGGAGAGATCTCTTGTTCCTATTAAGATGATAGTGCGTAGAACCTGTTTTGGCGTTGTCCGCCACCCACAATAAGAGAGGTGCCTTACTGAGATGGGAGAGCTACTAGAGCTACTAAAGTGGTATCCGGGGCATGGCATCTACCGTCAACCTGCCTAGTTGAAAGAAAATCTCTGAGCATATGTCCGAGCTTCCCACACACAAAAAAAACATCAATACCAACCAAGCACTTGCTAGGGTGCTTCCTGCCATAGTTCCTACAAGCTAGAAATTATGCTCCTCTGACATACTTTTCTAACCCCTAGAGTCTGATGCTCTACCTCTTTGATCTCCCAAAGGTCTAGATGGAATGGTTGCTGATGAGGGAGCTGGGGCTGACAATCTCTGCTGGAATTGAGGGCAATGTACACCACTGAAACTCTACTGCAAGTACCCAAGACTCCCTATCTTGGCCCTCTTGGCCTCTCACTCCTTCTCCTTCATATGCTCCCCCTCTATCTGCCAGGCATATATTATCAGCTGGGAGAAATCTATATCATTGATCAACATTTCAGTCCTGCACTCCTTGATCAATGAATCTTCCACTCTATTTACAAACATACTCATATGAGGCTTTGGATCAGCCACCATCTCTGGTGCATACATGGACAACCGGGTAAACTCTAAGGCATACTCATGGATAGTCATGTTATTCTGCTTCAGATTGATGAACTTAGCTTCCTTTGCCTTCCTCAACTCTCGAGGAAAGAACATGTCCAAGAAAGCTCTACCAAATTCATCCCAACTAATGGGAACTGCACCAACTCCCCTACTCTCCTTCAACTGATGAAACCATACATGTTCAACACCCTTCAGTTGATAAGAGGCTAAGTCTGCACACTCCTCTCCCATTACCCCTATAATCTAGGTGATATTCTTAACCTCCTCTATGAACATATGTGGGTCCTCATCCACTTTTGACCATATAAACTCAGGTGGGTTCATCCTAAGGAAGTCTCGCACTCTCGCTGCTGCTTCATTCCCATTCTAGTGTACATCGACAACACCTGTTTGTTCACCTGGCTATCATAGCCTGAGCTAACATCTGAAAAGTAGCCCTGAACTCAGTATGAGTAACCTGCTCGGGCGAGGAATCCACTGTGGCTGGCTGATGCCTATATCCATTCCCATTGCCATAGCCATTTCTGTTGCCATTACTTCTCCATTGACTCAATGTGGAGGCATATTTTTGCAAACGCATATAACACGAGTTAGAGGAATAAAGAGGTACTTCATCACATGAAATGAATCATGAAAGAAAGGAAATTTCCTAAAACATCTTGTAGCCTCTTCCCCATTAGTGTGGCATGCTTCACCTCCATTGAAAAGACTATGATTTACGTACCATTCAGACACCCTGGGACACACCTATACCTTGTCTCTGATACTAAGTTTGTCACGACATGAGCTAAGACCCCAGATCAAGACACGGGACCTAGAACCACAAAAGGCTCTAAGCTAACCCATGGAATGTACATATCATGATAAGAGCATTACTAAGCAGAAATAATGCATCAACATGATATAAAAGGAGTTTTATTTATCATAAGGACAAAAGCATAAACACATATCAACAATGTTGAATTATCTATTCATGATTGGCTGAAAAGCGCCTACTACTACATTGACTTGACTTGACAACACACCAACTAGTTCACTAAGTCTAGAACTAAACTACATGATAAAAACATAAAGTTGATAACTTCCTCAGGGAATGAGGAGTCACCCAAGTGGGAATAGAGCTTGACTGATCGAGAGCAAATTATCGGTGAGACTGAGATGGATCACCTGAACCTGTATCATGAGATGATACAACATAGAGTGTGTGAGTTGGTAACTTAAGGACTCATTTGGCTTTTAAGAATGAGTTTTTTTTTTTAATTTTCAACTCATTTAGGAAGGTTTTATGCCTTCTTTCTTCTCTATGTAGGCATTTGAAGGAGACAATGATAATGGCGGATTTGAACTTCAGGTGAGCTGCTAAGGACATGTTTTTTGTAGATCCAAACCTGCGAAACACAGGCCACACGTAGGAGGGACTTCCTTCCACCTGTGTTTGCACCTGCTAACTATGGATTAGCAACTGTTAAATGCAAGTCGGACTGTTTGCACCAACTATTCACCTGCACTTAGAAGGTTGGCATTTGCTAACAATAGTACGAAGGGCAAGTGACTCATTTCTCTAATAGAGGGGCAAAATATCTAGAATGGTTCCCAAAGCTCCTAGAAGCCTCCAAGACCAATTGTGGAAAGTTATACACAAGAAAGTACAGATATTTATCACCCAAAATTGTATACCACACATTAATTCTTTCATAGATACATTTTAGAGAGAAGAATTTTGCACTCTATAAAATTGGAGAGATAGAAAGTGCTTTTCTTCTTCTTTTCCTTTAACCTATTATGGTGGAATTCCACTGTTGTTGGGAGGATTTGTGAAGAAATATGATGAATGTTGAGGGAAATCCTATCGATATCTTCTCTTTCTCTCTAAATATGCACTGTTAGTTTGCTAGCTAGGGGTGTGTGCATGGTGGGTTTGTAAACTTGAATGGGTATTGATTAATTATTCTTGGATTCTAATTGAAAGTATAGATCTACTATTCAGCCTATGTTTTAATTGTAAATATTGATGGTTGCAAACATGATTTTTGTTTACTATTCTTGCTTTTTCTTGAGAAAGAAACGTGAGAATTGGCTGAGAAAACAATAGGGAGGATTGGAGTGTTCATTTGTAGGGTTGAGCTAGAGATAGTCAAAACCCACATTCCTACTCCATTAATGGTTCAAGTCTAGAGATAGCTTGATCCTTCCTCAAGCTCTTGTGGTTCGTAATTTGAATTTGGCCTTAGGGTTTGAGAAAACCCAAGGCATAAATTTTTTTATAGTTGATAAATGAGAGAACGTGTTTTATCCACTGCTATCTATGCTAAATTTGAATCTAAGGCAATGATGTAAATTCCATTTTAGTTGTTATCCCATCAACAACACACCCCTCGCCATCTCACTTGTCAATGCAACAAACAAAATCCCCCTTACTTAGTTCTATATTTGAATTTGATATTGTTTTCCCTTTTTTCCCATAATTTTACTTTCCAAATATCGAACAATGATGCATTCCTATTTCAGTTAGTTTATAACTTTTGGATTATCGATTAAATTCCTTGTGGGATTCGATCCCAACACCTGTCCGGTATATTTGTTGTTGACAACGATCACTGCCACCTTCCTTAATTGGGAGCGTTATATTGAGCGTTAACGGTATGCAGACAGTACTTTGAATGTACTGAGTATGTAGAGAAAGTAAAAAATGCTAGTAAAATGATAGTATGAAATCATGCATGTAAATCAAGATAGATCATGAGAGTATGGGCTATATGCAAAAAGCTATACGTCTTACATACTCATAAGCTATTCATCATAAGCTGAACATAATGACCCAAGGTTTAGAAGTAAAAATCATATAGCATACTGAACTTGAAAATGCAAGGGAAAACTCATAAACTGAACAATGGGTTAAATATTCTATAAGACATAGTATCACTTCACATGAACATGAGTATCTAAAAATATGAGGAACAATGGGATACTCATCATAATCGACAACCATCACGTATGAGTGCACGATGATCCCACGTCTTGCCTACATGGAGGAGAACCATCCTAAGCCTTGCTAGGGAAAAGGACGAATAAAGTGTGATATCACGAGTGTACCCTCAGGCGGGTGAAACACTCTATTGAGAGGTCCCAAATAAGAATATATCCTACGCTGGCATGTAGTTTAGAGACCGGGGTCCTCGAAATTCCTGGCCTACTCGGTGCTAAAAACTACTCCCAAAAAATGCATATTTATCATAATCATAGTCTCAAAACATAACTTTAATCATTTACTTAGGAGTCTTGACCCCAACATTCTTTAAAAATTGATCATATAAGCCTTAGGTAAAATCATGATAAAGCATACTTGACATTACATGGGATTGCCAAAATCATGAAATCATACATACTTGAACTAAACATTGTAATTCAAATTCATGGAATCATAAGTTAAGGATTCATGCATACTTGATAATTCATCATACTTGAATTCATAGACTCATAACCTTAAAAATTCATAAATCATGTATAATGGGGAATAATCTTCATGAACATTGAAATCGTGGATAAATAAGTAAATTGAGGTTTAAATATTCTCTAATAGTCATTAAACATCAATCAAACATGAAGAGGCTATACCTATAGAGAAAGTACGGAAGATTCCATGAAAATTAGGTAATAACCCTAGAATTCAATTTGACTTGCTTAGAGACTTGAATCGTAGAATTGGGATGAAATGGGGTATGAGGGTGGAAGATTTTACCCCATTCATAACCTTGCATACCTGGGCTTAGACAACTCTCAATTTGATTAGAAACCTAAAGGGAATTGAGGAAGATTTGATGAAGAACTCTGCTTCTCTTGAGAGGATTTAATATTCACATAGAGGTGTTAGGAGTATAAAAAGGGTTTATGATGATTAAAACCCTTAGAAACACCCTTTAGAAGGTTTAAGATGACTTAATTAGGAGTTAGGAATATAGAAATTACGAAAACACACTTAATAATCTGACAGGAAAAATCACACTTCCAGACCTAACGAGGGACTGGACAACTCATCCGAAGGCTGGAGGGGTCATACCTTGACCCATTGGCATTGGAAACCTTATCTCTATACCCTGATATTTTTCACTCAATTAGTCACTTAACGGGTCATTAGGGGACTTGATGACTCGTTCCTCGATCCGTCATGACTTCTGGAAATAATATTTTCTCCAACTTGGCACTATCCAACAAGTCATTTAAGTACATGTTAGGTCATTTAACGGGTCACTGGATGATTTGTCCCGTGATCTCGTGCAGATTTTTCTTTTTTCTCCATTTTAACCTTCAGGTCTAATCAAAGAGACTTTGGGGTGTTACAAAAACTGTATTATGCTAGTAAGCTTCTAGCTCAAAACTGTATTTCAAAAATAAGTCTTTATTTTATTTTTGAAAAATATATGCTACAATTAAAGTTGACTGACTAAAATTCCTTTCTGAAAAACTCTTTATGAAATCTGATGCTAATTAAAATATGAAAACAATGCATATGTCTAATATCACAAAGATTTTAAAATAACACTTTTGATGAAATAGGGGTCCATGGAATAGAATGACATGAACCATAAATCAATAATCATAAGAGATAGAGATATAACTTGTGGAATAAGGGAACAACAATGTATAACTCAAATCATAGGGGAAAAGACCAAATTCATAGAATTGGAAAAATCCTATCTCTTAATTTCTTCTAAAGCTGTGGAGATGTAGGAAGTGAGGAAGAATTGAGTTCCTCACAATGAATAGTCATACATACCTCAAAGGCTCCAATCATCAATGAAGTAGCTAGAAGGATTAACTTTGAGATCTTACGAACTAATTCCCTCAATGATTCCTAGGGTTTCACATCAAGAAGTGCATTGGAACTTATAGTTTAGGGTGAATTAATTCAACATTAGGAATGGAGGAGAATACTTACCTATCCTTTGGGGAATATTTCACATTGCCTAAGGTTGAGAGAACTTTTTGTACTTGGAGAAAATACCATAAAATCGACTACCGGTCCTTTAATAATCGATGAAAATTAAAGTTCATAGCTAAGAGGACAATTTGTCCTTCTGGATGATGGACCATCAATCTAAACCATTGAAACTTGAGGGAAAATTGACAAACTTTGACGGCCATGTTGACGGGCCGTTCTTCTGAACGACAGACCATCTTTTAGGATCTGAGGTCTAGCCACTTCTTTGAAAATACCTCATGGTTTATAGGATGAACTGTTAGCTAGAACGGCAGTCTGTAAAAATATCTAGGAAGATTGGTAAGTTTTCTCAAGTTATTGATAAAGGATGGGTCATCCATCAGGAGAATGGTCCATCGATCAAGTCATGGAAACATTCTGCAGTTCACCATTTCTTTGAACTTTTTCCACAGTTGACAGGATAATACATCCTTTTAGATGATGGTCCATTGATTGGTTGTGGAAAATACTATGCAAGATGGAAATTCGCTGAAGTTTTCCTATGGTTGACAAGATGAGTCATCTTCCTGAACAACGGGCCGTCAAGTCATTTGTGGAATCTTGGAAAAGGAATAGGGTTAATGGATAGAACTACAATTTTTTTGATGGACCGTTCTTTACTCGACAATTCGTGGAATCAGCCGTGAAGTTCTGAAACATACCTTGACATCTCTAATTGCTAATAAAATGCCAGTTAAAAAATTTAAGGTGTTACAATATTCCCCCTTGGGATCATTCATCCTTGAATAAATGTCAACTTCGAGTGAAAAGAGATCGAGTGTGCCATTCCACTAACACTCTGGGCGAATCTTACTATTATGGTCACAACCGCATATAGGATGATATCATGCACAAACACAAGCATAAAGTTTAAAAACACTCAAACACAAGACATATGTGGTAAAACTAACTAAGAGGAAGGTGATTACCTTCGACATCTTCTTCTTGGAGATTGTACAAGTGAGGGTACCTAATCTTCATATCCTCCTCGGCTTCCTACGTAGCCTCTTTAACAAACTGATTTCACCATAAGACCTTTACTTACACTACCTCTTTGGTTATCAACATTTGAACCTGAGTATCAGGAATCATGACTAGGATCTCTTTTTATGATAAGTGATGCTTCACCCTAACACTTTCTATAGGAAAAATGAGTGAGGCATCATCCACACACTTCTTAAGCATAAAAATATGAAAGACTAGATGGACTGCTGCTAGCTCAACTGGCAGTTGTAACTCATAGGCTACCTTGCAAACCCTCTTCAAAATTTGATATTGACCTATATAGAGGGAATTAAGCATTTCTTTATTTCAAAACCTCATGACACCCCTTATGGGTGAAACCTTCAGATAAACTTAATCGTCTACAACAAACTCTAAGTCTATACACTAAACATATTCATAGGACTTTTTGGTAACTCTGTGTAGTCTTCAATCTTTCCTAAATGGTTTTAACCTTTTTCATGTCCTGTTGTACTAAATTCGGCCCTATTAAATTTGCTTTACCAACTTCGAGCTAACCAATTAAAGATCTGCACCTCCACCTATAGAGAGCCTTATAAGGAATCATTTGAATACTGGAGTGTTAGCAAAGTCGTTGGTGAGATGATGGGGGCAGCGTAGTAGGTCTTTTCCAGAGTTAAAATTATGGGAAATTTGATCAAGTCCATGGTGAGGTGGTGAGGGCGGCGTGCCAGACCTGTCCCGGGTTGAAATTGCTAATTTTAAAGCTATGTGCTGGAGGGAAGAAGCTTCATTTGAAGAATCAACTACAAATACATCCTATAGGGCGATTATTAGGAAGCTTTTGACAGATTTTTCAATCTTTTGTTCATTTTAACATTACGTAGTTTATCTTTGGAGGCTTCTAAGCCATTTGGAAGGAAGACCCAAGTCTACACATGTTTCTTCTCTTCTTTACTCTTTACCTTGTATTATGATGAATAGGTATTCGTTTTTCCACTTGTCTATAAGTGGCTAAACTTATATTGTAGGGTTTTTTCCATGGTGGATGGTTTAATGTTTTACAGATTGATTTAATCTAGATTTAATTCTTCATTGTTGGTGTTTGTATTTATCTGCTTTAATTTCTTATTTATGAGATTCATCACCTTATAAGTAACCTGTTGGCTTTCAATTGGACTATGGAATGGGGATCATAAGGGTTAAAGGTAAATACATAACGAGAATTTAAAGACCCTTAAACCCACTAGTGAGAGGATAGAAGTCATTATTGAGGAAAGGGATATACCCTTCAACCTCATTTTGTTGAAATACAAGTAAGGATAGCCAACGTTTCATGTTTTTCCTATGACCATAGGGGTATAGGAATTAGGGTCCATGAAATATTCCTTGGATGCTAGGGATAGTTGCAAGGAATGGGATAATAACTTGCAACTAGTAACCATAGGAAGATTCGTTCTAGTGTAATCACATCTTGAAAACTCAACCTGAAACTAAGCATGTTCCATTTCCCTAAATTTTCATCATCATCTAAGTAAAATCAAGCTTGTTATCGTTTTAGTTATTTTTTCATTTAAATTTTTAGTAGTTTATTTCCCAAACTATTCCCCATTTAATTGTTTTGGTTATCATAGAAAAATAAAGTAATAACTTTATAACCATTGAACTGACAAGTCTCTGTGGGTAAGATAATCGGGACTTCCAATCATATATTACTTGATGACCATGTGTGCTTGCATGCACTTGGGCCACATCAAGTTTTTGGTGTCATTGCTGGGGACTTGAATATTGTTTGATTCTTTGTAGGTTAGGATTTTATTCTGCTATTCTCTATATATTGTATTGATTTTTATTGTTCTTTTTTATATTATAGCACTCTTTTTAACATGACATCTTGGTATATAAATAACTTGAATGTTGGGTATTCCTATTTTGGTGACCTATGTCTGAATTGTGGATGACTTCACTTGTGGTAACACTGTCATTCTTATGGTGTATGTGGTGGTATGGATGGCCGTTGGAACCATTGCCCAAATACTTATTCCTCTTCCCCCAGACCCTATTATTCTCCTCCTATTGTTTTTTATGCTTACAGGAATAATGAAGAGGAGGAACATCATGCTCAAATAAGCGATATGGAAAAAATGTTCCTGGAGCATATGGAAGTAATGAGGGAGTAGCTTACTGAATAGTGAGGAGCCTTAAAATGGATAACTACTAAGCTCATAGTGATGATGGCTAAGACTACAACTTGTAATGATTTGCAAGTCACATTCTTAGCCAATACTCAATAGGAACCTTAAGTAGAAGGAAGAATAGAGCCCAGACAAGAGATAGACCAATTTGGCTCAAGTATCCATGACCTGTAGGGTCTTTTGAATGAAAAAGTCAAGGGCCTGAGGCCCAACTACAAAGTGTTATGGATACTAGCCAATGCACGGAACAGGAATAAGAATTCCAACTAGTAGAGTAGTCGTTCTTGGTTGATGTCAATGATGAGGAGGTGGATAAAAGTGAGGATGTTAAGCATAATACAATCTTAAAGTTAGGGCATATTGATCCTCACTCTAAACACTTTTCGACATTGTGTTTGGTTGGCAACCTAGAAATAGAGCCTTCCAATCCTATGGAGAGATGTGTAGATGAGGAACAATGCCACTATATTATAAAATATATTATGCTAAATACATACAACGACATCCCTCACTTAAGGGCCAAGAAAT
This sequence comes from Datura stramonium, assembly GCA_018107945.1. Lineage (NCBI taxonomy): Eukaryota > Viridiplantae > Streptophyta > Magnoliopsida > Solanales > Solanaceae > Datura > Datura stramonium. Next base: position 153,937 of record JACEIK010002378.1, read on the forward strand.
ACAAGAAGCAACACTCATTACTTGGGCCCTTCAGGTTTATACCACTACCCCTTGAGCATAATAGAAAGTTGGAAATGAAATTAGGGGTGAAATTTATAAGCTCAAAGTGGTGAAACTTGTTGGCGTCGTACTGCGACGTTAAATAAGGTAATTGTTGGGAGGAAACCCAACTTGTAATAATGTAGTTTTTATTATTTTTATATAGTGTTACTTTTTTTTTTGTTCAGTGTGTAGGAAAGGGGAAGTCTGAGTACCGGAAGTTAAAGCTAAGGAGAACGTCTTGAGCTTAAGTGTGGGGTCGTGCGACATGTGAACAGAAAGAGACATGTGGCTAGCTAGGCCCAAGAGGGCATCAGGGAGTAATTTAACACTCTAATTTGATCTTTAATTTTAGTTGCTCTGAGGACAGAACAAAGACTTTAAGTGTGAGGTGAGGGTGTGTCTCCCTAAATTTTGTTAGCTAAGGGTGAGTATGTTATTAAATTGTTTTTGAAATATTTTTTTTTTGAAGTTTGCATATCTCACCCAACCTTTGGTTTTTCTTATGGCCTCAGTTCTTTTCTCGAAAGAGAGTCCTTTGAACTTGGTAAATTTTTTTTGATTTTTAAGTTTTATTGTAGTGATAACGTCCAAACTACACTCCTCTTTTACGAAACAGCGTAAATGATCATTGTATAAAAAAAAAATATCCCGACAGATGTTAGGATCGAATCCCACAAAGAATTGAGTTGATAATTCAATAGTTATAAACTAATTCAAACTAACATGCATAATTGTTCAACATTTGAAAAGTAAAATTAGGGGGAAATTAAAGAGAAATAACTATCTAATTCTAAATAAAGACTAATTGGGGGAAATTCCAATTGTTGCAATCATAAGTGATATGGCTAGAGACAATCTATAGATGAGATCACAACTAAATCGGGCATTTCTTCAATGCCTTAGACTCATAATTAGCTTAGATAGTAGTGGATAATTCACATTCTCTTGTTTTTCAACCATAAGAATGTTTATGCCTTGGATTCTTTCAAACCCCAAAGCCAATTCATGTAATCAACCACACAAGCTTGAGGAAGGACTAGCTATTTCTACCCTTGACCTTTAATGTGGTGAAAATGTGGTTTTTAACTATCTATAGCTTAATCCAATACACAAACACCCCAATTCCTCACTATTATCTTATCACTCAATTCTCACCTTTCTCTCTCAAGTAAAAGCAAGAAAAGTAAAGCACAATTCATGTTTACAAACCATCAATTTTAGCAATTATAACTTGGGAGAAGATAATAGATCTACAATTTCAATGAAAATCCCAGAGCACTTTATCAAAGCCCAATCAAATTAATAAACCCACCATGAATATACTTCTAGCTAGCAAATTAGTCAAGCATATTTAAAGGTAGAGAGAAGATTCCAAGGGGATTCCCCTCACATTCATCACATTAGCTTCACAAATTTTCTTAACAAGCTCTTACAATAATGGTGGAATTCCCCTAATTTGGGCTAAAGAAAAAAGTAGAAGAAAAGTTCTATCTAACTTTACAATTCTATGGTGAAAGGATTCTACCAAAAAATAGATAAAGTCTAGATGAATGAATTGTTGAATGCCTTCACACTTTTTTTGTATACAATGGGGGTTATAAAATATATGTACTTTTGTGTGTACAACCTTCCAAAAGTGCCCTTGGATGCTTTTAGGAGTTTTGGGAACCTTTCCGGACGTTTTTGCCCTCCCATCAGCGAATTGGGGTCACTTTCCCTTCGAACTACGAATAGCCAGTGCCAACCTACAAATAGCCGGTGCCAACATGCAAATAGTCGGTGCCAACTTGCAAGAAACTATGTGAACAACCAGCGCTAACCTGTGAGCAGCCAGTGTCAACCAGCGAATAGCCGATGCCAAACTTTGAACTACCGGTGAATATCCAGTGCCAACCCATGAAGAGACGGTTGATTAGCCGGTCTGGGTAGTAACTTATGCGTTTCTCCCTTCTGGATCCGTGTTTAACCGATTTAAAGCATGCCCTTACACCTCTTCTTGAGCTCAAATATTCCATTATATTTGGCTCCTTTCCTTTATATGCTAACGCATCAAATTCCATCTCAAACTTCATGTATTTTTCTTGATTTCATGTTTTGTACACTCACGTAAAGTACCTACAAAGAATCAAAGAGAAAGAGCATAATATCCACTTAAATGACTCGAAAACTAGGAAAAAGCTCATTCTTAGGAGCCTAATGAGTTGGTACATTTCCAACTCATCATACAATCCTAGAGTAGTGACCCTTCCCTATGATAGATGGATGACGATTTCCTTAAGGGAATTTCATCATAGTTTTTTTATTTTTTAGGATTGAGTCATAGATCATTCACTTGTGTGCCTGTGACATTCTACTTAGCTGCTATGCTAGAGTTAATAAAGTGATCAACTTGAGTGCATAAGTGAGAAATCCATGAGAGACACACATAACTCATTAATTTGACTCAAAAAATGATTCTTAGGGCTTAATAATGAAATTTTTCATTCAATATGATTGTGTGGATGTATAGCTGTAGGAATCGACTAGACTCTTGATTGCCATGAGAGGTGAGCTAAATTATCTTGGTTGTACATATTGTAGTATCTAGAACTTGCCTTAGTGTACGTAGGATAGTTAATTATTATGGAGTTAGGATATGGTCTAGGAATTTCTCTAAAAAAGCCATGTTTTCCCCATCTTGTTTTACCTTCTTGTACATTCTCCCTGGTTAACCCCTTTGAGCCATAAGCCTTATTCTTTCTTAGCCACGAAAGTAGCTTAATCTCTTTCTTTGTGAGAACTCAGACTTATTGATCAAAAGTAGTCACAGGCACTTTTAGACTTGAAAATAAAGATCCACCAAAGTATAATGTTAAGGGAAAAGAAAAAGGAAGTTGTGGTTAGAGAAGAAAAATAGGAAAATGGGTGCCCACAGAATTGTGTTGTTTACTTGTTGCTAGGAAAATGAAAGATGGAGCTTTAATTACAAATTTTTTATTGATGTTATAAGCAAAGACTAGCAGTCAACTAGTGATAAAGGGGCATGAGACGAAAAGAAAGTAAAAGGGTGAGTTATTGAAGGGTAAACAAACAAGGAAAAAGGTGGTGGACTTGAAAAGTGAATGATGTATTAAAAGTGCCTAGGGCGGTAGTCACTATAAAAGAAATACCATTCCTACCCATCCCTTAGCTGATATTACAACAAAGAAAAGACCTTGTGATCTGAGTCCCTTGAAACAATCAAGTAGTCTTAATGTACATGAAGGGCAAGCTTATGTATGTGACATATGTGCATTACATCATTTGTGAGCGTGAGAGTGCCTTGCTTTCTATGTTCTATATGTTTGCATTGATAATCTGAGAAAGGAGCATCACTAACAATAAGGGGCACAAGATTTCTAAGTAGGTGTACTATTTGTTGCATGTTTCATACTTAATCATATTGGTCCTATGTTTTGAAAAGATGAGTCAATTATAGAGGTTGTGTGGTCTTGAGTGTGGAACCTTTACATGTGCTTGACGAGAATTGTTTTATGTTGATGAACCACTTGTTTTATGCTATATGCTTGTTGGTTGAGTATGAATTGATAGAGGTACCAAGTGTGATGGTAAAGATGAGTTATGTGTGTGTTAAGGATTGTTCGAGGATGAACAATGGTTTAAGTGTGGGGTGGTGATGTTGGCCATATTTCTATGCTCATTTGCCTAATTTTTGCCCATATTTTACCTTGTTTTGAGTTCATAATCCTTAAGGAATGTATAAATTCATATGTTTGTGTGTTTTCTATGCTAAAACACGTCTTGAGGTATTTTCAATAGGAAACCAAGGAAAAAGGAATCAAAATGAATCAAGGTTGAAGGTTTGAGAAGCTAAGAAAAAGGTGCAGGGACTATGGTTGGCGCCCCACAGCAGGTCCAAAACTTCATAAGAAAATATGCTCAACACCTTGGCGAGATGAGAGGCGTGGAGCCCCATTCATAGCACCAAAATTCTGGTTCTATAGATGGCATGGAGCTCCATCCATAGCACCAGAGCATTCCAACTTAGAAAAGAATTCCAAAAATCCTGGGGAGATAGATAGGGCTATGCACCAGAGGGATCCTAATGTTAACAAATTTGACTAACACTCAGGTGAGATGGTGAGAGTGGCGTGCCAGAAGTGTTAGAAGTGTAGAAAATTGGTTAAGTCCTTGGTGAGATGATGGGGGCGGTGCACCAGGTCCATTATGGAGCTGAAATTGCTGGAAATTTGACCAGTCTGTGATGAGATGGTGGGGGCGATATGCCATACATGTCACAGGCAGAAATTACTGATCTTAAAGATAAGTGTTGGAGGGTAGAAGCTTTATTTGAAGGCTCAACTATAAAAACATCCTCTAGAGCGACTGTTAGAAAGCTTTTGACAATTATTTCTATCTTTTGTTCATTTAAACAATATGTAGTTCATCTTTGGAGGATTGTAATCCATTTGGAAGGAAGACCATTCATTTAAACAATATGTAGTTTATCTTATGAGTATTGTAAGCCATTTGGAAGGACGACCCAAGTGTACGCTAGGTTTCTTCTCTTCTTTACTCTTTACTTTGTATGATGATGAATATGTATTTGTTTTTCCACTTGTCTATAAGTGGATAAACTTATATTCTAGGGTTTTGTCCATGGTAGATGGTTTAATGTTTGACAAACTAATTTAATCTAGATTTTTTCTTCATTGCAGTTGTTTGTATTTACTTGTTTTAATTTCTTATATATGAGATTAATCATCTTATAAGTAACCTATTGGATTTCAATTGAACTTGTGAAAGGGAATCAAAAGGGTTAAAGGTAAAAACAAAATAGGAATTCAAAGACCCTCAAACCCATTGGTGAGAGGATAGAAGTTGTTGTTGAGGATAAGGATATACCCTTCAACCCCGTGTATTTTAAATACAAGTAGGAATAACCATCATTTCATGTTTCTCCTTTGACCATAGATATATAGGCGTTAGGAATCATGAAAGAGTACTTGGATGTTAGGGATAGTGGCAAGGAATAGAATAGTAACTTGCAACTAGCAACCATAGAAAGAATCAATCTAGTGTAATCACATCTTAAGAACTGAACCTAAAACCAAGAATGTGCCCAGATTTTCATCATCATCGAATTTAAACCAAACTTGCAACTGTTTTAGTTATTTTTGCATTTAAAGTTTTAGTAGTTAATTTCCCAAACCATTCACCATTTAGATGTTTTGGTTAGAATAGAAAAATAAAGTAATAACCCTATAATGATTGAACTAACATGTCTCTGTGGGTATGCTAATCGGGGCTTCTAGTCCTATATTACTTGACGACCACATGTTTTTTCGTGCACTTAGGCGACATCATACGTTCTGCCTGACCATCTTTTAGTGGAGGAAAAGCAATACTGAGGTTCACCTTTAACCCAATCCTTTCTAGAATTACTTTCAAAATTGGGTAGTGACTGAGCACCTCTATTTGATATGATAGATAATGAAGCTCCATGTAGTCTAAATACCTCACAAATGTACAGTTGGGTATAATTCGTAGCTGAGTCTGTAGAGTTTACAGGTAAGAAATGGGCTGACTTGGTCATTGGATCTATGATTACCCAAATAGAGTCATGCTGCCATCGAGATCATGGTAGATCGGTGATGAAGTATATATTGATCATCTCCTACTTCCACTCTGGGAGGGCTATATTCTAAGCAATGCCATATGGTCTTTGGTGCTCGACCTTAACCTGCTAAAAATTCGGACATTCAGCAACAAAGTTTGCAATATCTCTCTTCATACCATTCCACTAATAGACTTCCCTCAATTCATGGTACATTTTCTTAGAACCTAGGTGAATCGAATACTTGGAGTTGTGCGCTTCGACCATCATTCTATCTCTGAGACCATCTACGACTTGAACACATAACTTGCCTTGACACCTCAAAACACCATCTCCCCTTTATGCGAAATCCAAAACCCTTTGCTTGTGGACATCTTCCTTTAGATAGAGCAAGGATGAATCTCTATCCTATTTTTTCTTAACTTCCACTACTAGAGATGATTCAACCCCATTCTGTACAAGCACACTTCCATCTTTAGTGTTTAGAAAATGAAATCCCACGCCTGCGAGCCTATGCACGTCCTTAGCTAACTCTTTCTTTCATTCCTCTACATGGGTTGTACTGCTCATAGAAAGCCTACTGAGAACATCAACAACGACATTTGCTTTACCTGGATGGTAAAGAATGCTCATATTGTAATCCTTAAGCAATTCAAGCCATCTCATTTGTCTGACATTCTGTTCCCTCTGGCTGAAAACATAATGAAGACTCTTGTAATTTGTGAACATGTCAACATGCACACCATAAAGATAATGATGCCAAATATTTAATGCAAACACTATTGAAAGAAATTCAAGCTAATGAGTCAGATAGTTCTTCTCGTGGACGTTAAGTTTTCTGGAAGCATAAGTTATAACCTTACTTTTCTATATCAATACACAATCGATGCGCACTATGGACATGTTACACTACACAACAAAACCCTCGGTACCCTCTAGTAGGGTAAACATTGGAACGAGTTTTCAATTCATATAAGCTTTTCTTACAAGCTTAAGACTATTTAAACATAACCTTCTTCTAGGTTAACTTAGTCAATGGAGTATCAATAGATGAAAACCCTTCTACAAAATCTTTTGTAATAGCCAGCTAGACCCAAGAAACTCCTAATATCTGTCGATATTAGAGATCTGGGCAAAGTATTTACCGCCTCAATCTTCTGGGAGTCAACCTGACTAACCTCGCGGGAGACTACGTGGCCTAGGAATTCCACTGACTTCAATCAAAATTTTGCACTTAAAAAACTTGGCAAATAACTCATGGTCCTTATGAGTTTGAAGACCTATTTTGAGGTGACTAACATGAGCCTCCTCAGTTCTGGAGTATAACCAATCCATGCCTATAACAACATCAAAATCCACCATGTCTAACTCAACTAAGTCAGCTGTAGTATCTTTATGATGGACTGAAATAGTGCAATCTCAAAAGACTATCTTTGTTATAACTAACTAACCCATTGGAGTAGAAACACTAATAGGCTCTAAAAGTTTTTTGGGCCAAATGTTGAACTTTACCTCTACATAAGGAATTTCAAAGGATAAAGTTGTGCCCAAATCAAGTAAGATGAAAACATCAATAGAAAACACTGTTAACATATCAGTGACAACATTTGGGGAGTTCTGCTGATCTTAGTGACTAGACATGGTAAGCAGACGGTTCTGACCTTCGCCTATCCCTAATGTAGTGCCCCTTTAGGAAACCTTGCCAACTGATGTGGTAGATCGGGACTTATCTCCTCCATTTCTCTTCCTTGCAGATAGATAATCCCTCAGTAAGTGGCCCTATTGGCTACACCAATAACATCTATCTCTACATGAATGACACTCCTCCAAGTGGATCCTACCATACTTGCTGCAAGATGGGTGTTGAGAGGTTCCTTGAGTTGTACTACTCTACATATGAGAACTCTAATCCTTGACATTCTTACTATTTTGAAACCTTTAATTACCTCTATTTCCCGGCGCTAGCACACAAGCGGTTGAAGCTGAAGGTCCAGAAGACCTCCTTTGGAAGAAGCACCTATTACCATTCTCATTTCTCTGTTGAGTAGTCTCATGACCTGCTGAGTTTTCCTTCTAACTCTAATGTTCCTCCTTATCAGTCTACTTATCCTCCTCTAGCTATTGGCCATAAACCATCAGTCAAGAGATACTAATATCGCTAATCAATAGTGTACCCTTACAATCCTTTCTCACATGCTAACCCATATGAGATACAAACTTCCTCATCCTAGCTCTCACATCTAGCACCATTTTTGGAGCATACCTAGAGATCTGGGTGAACTTGAGACCATATTATTTAATGCTTATGGTTCCTGCTTCAGGTTCACAAACTCTTCTGCCTTAACCCCTTTCAACTCCTACGGAAAGAAATAATTCCAGAGCGTATCCTCGAAATCACCTCAGATTGCTGGAGCTGCATTCTCGCCACATCATTACTCCCCTCGATCATACCACACATTTGCAATATCCTTTAGCTAATAAAAAGAAAGTTAAACTCCCTCAGTTTCTATTATATTTTTTACTCTCAAAGTTATCCACATCTCGTCATAAAGTTCTGGGGTCCTCATCAATGTTATACCCCGTAAACACCGGCAGATTCATTCTAAGGAACCCTTTAATCCTTGATGCTCCTTATAAGTCATGAGAACAAGAGCTGGTAGGTGTTGAGCCCTGACAGCCTAATTGGGCAGTAACTAACCGTGTGACTATCTGTATAGCCCCTCTAAACTCTATATCTGAAGTTCCATCACACGAAGGCTAAGGAGTAGGTGCCTCTAGAACTCTCTTATTGGTAATATGTGTATTTCGAGCTCCAAAACTAGTACCTGAACTATCAAGAAAGCCCCATTCTTAGTCTACATTGTAATTTGTGGAGGCGTATATGTTGTATTGTTTCAAGCAGAAACCTCAGCACTTACAGTGTTCCTTTGACTAGCGGTATGCTTTGGAGGCATTATCTGAAATACATGAATGCACGAGTTAGGAGGAAATCTTCACTAAAGATGAATGGAAAAGATCCTACTGATGTGTCTACTACCGATCTTGAGTACTTGAATGTGCATCGTAATAAGATACAACGCCAAATGGGGTCAATATGTGTCAATGTAAGGTATGTAATATAGCTAAATGAAAAAATAGGATAAACTAAGATACTAAACTAAAAGAGTAAACTTAATAAAAATTGAATACTCAGCATGATACAGTAAAACACAAGCATAAATATTATGTAAAATAGTTATACAACTGAAAACTACACATCAAAGTAAGTTTTGAAAATACTTTATGTTTAGTTGGGAGTTTCTCTTAACCAACATATATCATGAATGAGTGTATGATGTCCAACCTCTAGCCCAGTTGGGAGAGCTGTCAAAAGCCTTCACAAGGGAGAGGACAAATCTAAACTGTGGATCCATACTAAGCCCTTACCAGGGGTTATCTGAGAAGTCGCCCGAACCAATGGCACGATCCTAACCTATGTTGGCTACGTAGTTCTGGGGCTTCAGGTTATTTAAAAGCTTCATCCATCTCGATGTTAAATAATCCTCCCAAAAGCTATGCTCATAAAAATATGCCTATCTGAGGCAACTGAAACATCTTTGTGGAGCCTTTCTAGCTCAAAAATCAGGATAGATGTATTACTCTAGTGAGCCTCTATGCTCAAAACTAAACTCTAATGGTGAACCTCTGTGCTCAAGAACTGTATTATGTTGGTGAGCTTATATGCTCAAAATTGTATTGCATAAACAAGTTTTTACTTTAATTTTAAAAATTGTATGTTGGAACTAAAGCTAACTAACTAAAACTCTTTTCTACATTTTTTTAAAATCTAATGCTACTAAAAATATGAAAACAATGCATATGTTTAAGATCATAAAGTTTTCAAAATAACACTTTTGATAAAATAGGGGTCCATGGAATAGAATGGCATGAACCATAAATTAATAATCACAAGAGATAGAGACACAATTTCTAATAAGGGAATAACAATGTGTAACTCAAATCATAGGGAAAAAGACCAAATTCACAGAATTGGAAAAACCCTAGCTCTTAATTTCATCTAAAACTGAACTGGAGATGTAGGGCATGAGGAAGAACAAAGTTTTTCACTATGAATAGCCTTACATACCCTAAATGGTCCAATATTCAAGGGAGAAGTTTGAAAGATTAACTTTGAGACCTTACGAACAGATTCCCTTAATGATTCCTAGGGTTTTGCATAACGAAATGCATTAGAACCTATATCTTAGGGTTAGAATCTCTAATTTAAATTTATGAATGTAGGAGAAGACTTACCTAGTCTTTAGGGAATGATTCCCATCACTTAGGGCTTAGAGGAATGGTCTGGACTGGAAAAAATATTAGAAAATCAACTATAGGTCCTTTTATCATCACTAAAAAATAAAGATCATGGCTAGGAGAATGGTTTGTACATTTGGATGATGGACCGTCAATTTGAACAATCGAAACATGAGGCAAAACTGTAAAACTTTGATGGATAGGTCAACCGGCCGTCCTTCTAGACAAGGGACTATTATTTGCTCCATCCTTTAGGATCTGAGGTCTGGCCACTTCGAATATACCCCATGGTTGATAGGACAAACGATAATTGGAACGACTGTCCATTGAAATATCTGGGAGGATTGGTATGTTCTCTGAAGTTATTCCACGACTATAGGGACGAGCTATTGTTCAGGACGATTGTGCATTGACTAAGTCATGGAATCATTCTATAGATGATCATTTCTCTGTACTTTTTCCATAGTTAACAGGATAAGTCGTCCTTCTAGATGAAAATCCATCGATTAGGCCGTGGAAAATATTCTACAAGTTAGGAAATTCTCTGATGTTTTCCCATGGTTTACAAGAAGTGTCGTCCTCCTAAATGACAGTTTATCAAGTAATCTGTGGAAACTTGGAAATGGAACAGGGTCAAGAGACAGAACCATGGTTAATTTTACAGGTCGTCCTCTAGTCGACGGCTCGTGGAATCAACCATAAAGTTCTCAAACAGACCTAAATATCTCTAATTGTTAACAAAACACCTATTCAAGAACTTGAGGTGTTACAACAGACTGCCTCTCAGAAGAATAGTCTGCATGTTCAAGAGTCCAACAAGTCCTTACTTATCCAAAAACCACTCTTAAGTGGCAAGCAACTATGCAGTGACGAATGGACCGTCTTTCCAAAAGACGGTTCGTCAATTGAAAGAATGATAACCTAAGAAAAATTTACCAGAGCCAAAGGATTAAATAAATGATGAATTGTCTTTCCAGATGGCGGTGCGCCAATCAAGCGATGGACAACAACGGACAGAAGTAAAATTTAATCGGTGAAGCAACGGATGATCTGTTCTTTTAAGGAACGGTCTATCCCTTCACACCTAGGACCCTCTGATTTTAAATAATTTAGGGGTTTTGAGGCATAGCATAAATAGTATTTTTCTTATTATTTCACATACACTTGAGCATACTAAGATACACAAATAGATATAGAGTATAAATTAGAGTAGTTTATAGTTTGTAGCATAAAAAATAGATCTATTTGGTAATTTTGAAGATTCAAATTCATCAATCCAAGTTTTCTTTTCCAAATTGCATTTTCATTAGTAAGAATGTCTATTTTCTTTCTTTCTTCTCTTCTTATTGCTATAGGTAGCTAAATGTATATCATGGTTTATGAACCCTAATGATCCCAATTAAGTAAAATTAATTGTGAGCTTAAGAATATTTAATTAATTTTTTCTTTGTAAAGTGTGATTGATGATAAAAATCATTCAATCCTACCTAATGTGCTTGAAAGAGATAACTTAGGTTTTGTTTTCATCAATCAACAATAACTCAATGCTCTAACCCTTAATGGATTCACCTAGACATTGGATGAATTCCAATTGGAAATAAGCAATTGGGTAGAAGGGAGTTCTCTTCAATTTTATAAAATTGAAATAGATTTACACTATTAGTTCTATTGAAAATACTCATTGGTTGCCAAATTAATTGTTTGCATGTTAATCTATAATCCATTCTGTTGCTGCCAAAAAGATTAACGAATTGGAGCCAGAGAAATGTGGGGCANCTATTAGTTCTATTGAAAATACTCATTGGTTGCCAAATTAATTGTTTGCATGTTAATCTATAATCCATTCTTATTTTTCCATATTGGGTGATTTAGGGAGATCAATCCAAAATTAGGGTCACTTCCCTGGTACTTCTCATTAATTGATTAAAATAAAAAGAAATTTACATTTCTTAGTCATAGATAAATTTCTCCTAAACCTAATCCAAATAGTCTCTAGACTCTCAAATCTAAGTTGACAAGTGCTAAATAGTTTGGCTCTACTAAAGTCCCTGTGGATATGACCTCGACTCTCAGTTGGATATTATATTTTCATCGAGTATTTACACCTCAAAAGATTAGAATGGATTTGAGAGATAACCAAAGCTCCAGTTTCAAAAAAGGGATTTCCTTATTAGACCTCCTGACAAGTTCGGCCAAATACTAGTCCAGGATCTCTATGCAGTTTATACAGCTACATTGGAGTCATTAGTAGCAGGCTAAAGTCTATGATTGTGGCCCTCAATAGAGTAAAGTCTTGCCCTTATTTTCTTTAATCTGGCTTTTTGAATAGTTAAGCTAAGATAACTATAGGACTTTTATTAGCTTGTAATATACGATTTCATCGGGTATGGTAGATATGGAAATAGTGACTAACCCTCCTTGGCATTACACAACTTTGGCTCCACATTTTGACCTTTTTCCATTTTCATCTTTTCATTCCTCTTTCAACTAGTGGATGTGGTTCCTTTTTCACTTATTTATTATTATTTTTTCAAGATTTATTCCTTTTCTTTTTTTTCTTTCACCACGCCTACTTATCATTGACTAACTTTTTTCCTTTCATAGTTCTCTCACACAGCTTACACACCCCTACAATAGCCACCTTCAACTTAGGCATTTTACCCTTCGTTGAGGGACTAGGGCAAAAGCAGGTTCATTATAAACAAGTAGAAAAGTGAATAGGCTAATCAAAGTAAGATGGTCAATTAAGGCTCAAATATATGGATCAAGGGATTCTTGTTCATTTGGTAGGGCAATTTAAAATAAAAGTGAGCTAGTTCAAAAATGGCCTATGATCCTTTCCTAACTTAATATCCTATAACCTAAGCAAAGACCAAGTTCTAGATCACCTACACAACATTGAACTATGTAAAAACCTAACTCAGACATGGTATAGGTTCACATCACACACTACCTATTTGATTCATACACAACTAAGCTACAGTTAATCATGATAAGCTATCAAATACCATAAAATGATCCCCATTGATCATGCTTTGTAGTAACCAACCAAAGCTAATCACAAAATTTTTTAAAAAGGGTCATTTTCTACAACAATTTCAAAAGATCAAACACATGTGCATTTATTGGTTGTAAAGTACTTCTAAGCTACTTCTAATTTAAAAAAAACCTTCCTAAGCATGTTGTTTTACTAGATATCATATTCTTGGGAAAAGAAAACCTGTCGATTTTACTAGATATCATGTCCGAGGGAAAAGAAACACGATAAGAAAACAACCAAATGAATCAAAAATCAAAATACAGGTACACCACCCCTTTTGAAAAGCATGATTTCTCTCTTAAGCAAGGAAATAAAAAAGATGAGAAAGGGACCTACCTGTGGTTCTCTAAGCGCTTTTTTCATCCTATGGAAGTGGGTATCAAGGAACACTCTCCTCCATTAAAATCACGACATCAGTGGTGACCGGCGCACTCAATGGTGTAGTGTTAGGGGTTGTGGTCACCTCCTCAGTAGTCTTGACTGCCTGAGCAACCTCTCTATCAATTTGGGCTGAATGTGGCTCGCCCAAGGGGTCCTTGCCACCTGCAAGCTCTCTGGGCACAATAGCTGAGCTCCCAGCTCCTCTAGCTCTGTCTTGCAGCTCAGAAATATGCTCATCATGAGTCTGCAAGCTTTCTATTGCTACCCTCTTGCGCTCCTTCCTTTCTCTTCTCTTTCTCTTCTTGGAGGTCTCCTCATCCACTACCACTACAACTCTCTTCTTTTCCTTATCTCCACCAGTCGGTTGAGGATCCCAGAATGCCCTTAGATCAAGCTTCTCCTCTGGCTCATCCACAAAAAGACATAGTGGAGGCTGGCAATATGGTCGGCTTCGTAGACGATAGCTTACCTACCTTACTCCATAGCGAACCAATCTCATCTCTTAAGCTACATTTGTCTACTCAGCTAGCTGCTTATTGAGTCGAAGCTCAAGTCTATCAAATTTATTATGTAGCCCTCTCACAGTCTCCTCAAGCTCAGCCTTTACCCAAGGCTTTACCTGCTCCGTTATCATATTGACCTTTTTTAAGTCAAAGTCAGCCTTTTTGCCAGTTTCTATAATAAATCATGGGCCACCGAAATGCATCCTGAAGGTACTTGCCCTAATGTAGCTAGTGAGGGTGCGAAGCAAGTGCTGGGGGCAGTTGCTGTGTGGCCGGCTTCAATGGCCAATGTATCGCTCTGCTAAAGCAGAGGTAGGGGCATTTACCTTTTTTCCCTTAGCTAGATGTGGCGGTGGTACTGTTTCTCATTGTCTAACCTGGCTTATTAGGTTCATCTCATCTCTGATCAACCTGATGTCAGCAGCTCGATTGCCTCCAACTCTAGTATCAACCTAACCTATCACCCTTACGTTGGACTCTCTACAAAGTATACATATGAGACTTGAGAATGGAATGTTCATGCTAAATGCTAGAGCTCTATCCCAAATCTCCTATGTTATCACCCTCAGGATGTTAATGGAATATCTGGACATGATACATGCCAATAACACTGCTGTGTCAAGGTGTTATCATTCACCATTGGTGAAAACCTGTGGCAAACTAGTGTCTAGCAGGCTTTCGCTATGAAGTTAAGTAAAGCTTTTGTGACCTGTCGTCCACTAGTCACCTATTAAACCTCCTCCTTATCCTCAGGAATCACCCGAGTCAATACCTCACCTGCCTCTGTCTCTATGCTTAACTGGGCTGGTTAACCTTTTTTAAGGCATCAAATTGATGGTTCAACTCTGCTATAGCATCTGGGGCCTTGTAAGCCAACCTACATAGCATTCGGGAAATCGCCCACTCAGAGTAATCAACCTTGCACCCCCGAACATTCACGCTATCTAGTTTTGGCTTCTCCTTCACATTTTTCCCAACCAGAGTCCACTGCTCTAATTTGGCCAAGAGTTGGCATAGAACTCCCTAACCATATTAACACTATAGTTGTTAGGGGTTCTTGCCATCCACTCGAACCCCTAGAAATTGAACTGTCGCTTCATCTCCTTGACCTCATTTAAGGAACTAGTCAGGATCCACAAATCCTCCTAAAGGCTCCTACTAGGGTTCTGTTTGGAGGTCAGAGTGAGACCCTTCTCATAAATTTCTCGAGAACCAAACACACTCTACATGATAGTGTGGCTCTATGTAGGAGGGGTATGATCATCATCGTCTACCTGTTCCCCCTCTTTATAGTCGGCTTCATCTGACTCCTCTTCATCATTTGACCATTGCTAGACTCCTGAGGCTTCTCGTCAACTCCCTCCTCAGACTCCTGCTCGAATGCGGAGGCCTCATCCCTCAAGACCCTCCGAGCTACAATCAGTCTAAGCTTTGGCCTCCTTATCCTGAGCCTTCTTGGTTGCTATATTCTTGATTATCATGGTACTTGTGGAAAGAAAGATTAGTAGATGTTATGTCAGAGAAAGGAAGCAAGAAAATTATGTTTTGTCTCAACCTATGGTTCATCAGTATGAGTTGTACCTAAGTGGTACGATCTGTACTGTGACTCGTAGTACATTCTTGGCCCATTCATGACTCATTGTATGACCCGTACCTTGATGGTACTATCTGTTCTAATGTTCGTACAATGAACATTTGAAAATTGGACTTTCTGGTTTTCAGTATGACTAGTTATATGTGCTTGTAGTATGGTTCTACGAGTCATACCATGAGTCATTATTTTGCTTATTGAATTTGACCCCTACTGTTTCTTGGTACGATCACTTGGCATGACACGTAGTGAGATACCACGAATTGTACTAATTCCTGTACCATAATTTTTAAATTTTTTATTGAACTGGTGCAATCCTAATGGACCATCCTACTAGTGGTAGTTCAATACCATGAGTCTTAGGATGACTCGTTAAGGTTGTCCTCTCCATGTGTTTTACCAGATGTGCAGGAAACATGTTTTGGGATGAGTACTTAGAATTTCCAACCCTATTGACTCATAACACACCATTTTCAACTACCCACTCAATCCGTATCATGCATAATTCCATGTAACTCACTACCCACAATTTATTTTAAATCCTTAAGCATTTTAACTCCTAAACCCATAAACAAGCATTCGTGTTTACCCTCTGATCACATTCCTCTTCCTCATTTTCATTAGTGGAGGAATCACAATACAAGTGTGGCTAATGATTATTGCATGAAATTAAAATGAAAACTTATCACTTACTTGCTACGTTCAATACAGATGGTGCTTGTAAAGGAAATCCAGGGATAAGTGCTTATGCATTCTGCATGAGTGATTCTAGAGGTAATCTAATGCATGCGGAAGCTCAAGAAATGGGTTTTAGTAGTAGTATGAAGGCAGAATTCAAGGCAGTAAAGGAAGCCATGAGGTATAGTCATAATAGAGGTTTTAAGATCATTCTAGAGACTGATTCTTTAATTCTCAAGAAAATGTTAATAAGGGCTTGGCAGATTCCACGGGAGATAGTGGAAGATATGGAGGAAATAATGAATATGGTTGAGAATTGTACTATAAAAGTGAAGCATATCTATCGAGAAGCTAACCAGTTAGCAGATGCATTAGCGAATTTCGCATTTAACCATACAGATAAGAAGATTTATAATAATTTTCAGAAATTACCAGTAGCATGCAAAGGAGTACTAATTACAGACAAAATGCAGATTCCACAGGACAGAATCAAAACAAGGAAGATAGTACTAGTCGACAGTCAGGAAAACAATGTTCCCCAGATTTTTGTATAATAAGAAAGATAACATACATGGGGAAAAACTACCTATCCTATTCTAAGGTAGCATACAAAAAGTGATACAAGCAAAAAGGAGCAGGGGAGTCAGATATGCGCTTTAAAGGATACAATCAGAGGTCTGGAGATGAGAGAGGCTTGGGGCAACTAGTTTTCTGCTTGATTGACACATCTTTGAACCGTTCAAGAAGCAAGACTTTGCTCAATCAGAGAATCACCGAAATTTCCACCTGGAGAAGAGAAGAGGGGTTAGAAGAGAGTAAAAATGGAGGTGATAAGATGGGAAGCTACCTTCAGAGCTGCTTGGTGATCTCAACAATGGCGAAGATCGGGCAATGTATTGATATTCCATAGCATCAATAGATGGAACTGATTATTGGCAAAGGGAGGCATCGGACTGAAGAGCAAAGAAGAAGAGACGCCCTAGGTTTTTGGTGTTCTGTTAGAGAACACCTGAGTATTTAGGGTGTTTGTTTGTATCCGGGTCAATGTTAGTGGGCTGGTCTGTTAAGCCAACCCAACTTGTGTAATGATTTTGATATTTTAAATAAATAAAAAGACCTTTGAGTCCCAAAATTTCATTTTAAAAAAAATCTTTGAAAAATTCTTGATTTCTTCGGGTTTGGGCTAGCAGTTCGACTAGCTTGTGCAAATTTATTTGGACAGATTCAACCTCAAACAGGATTTTACGTGAGCTACAATTGATTTAGGGTTGAGGGGATATGATCCTGAGTTGTGTTTATGACTATGTGGGAAGTTTTAGGTTAAATTTTTTTTATTTTAAATAGGTTAGGGGCGTATATCTAAATTCGGGTCGAGTCGGGTCATCTGGGTGTTCTTCATATAAACTGTCCATCACGACTCGTACCACAAGTTGTAAGAGATACCGACAACTTTTCCCACAGATGTACTTGGAGACTGAGAAAACTCACTTGGGGACCTACGAGAGTATGGTACGAGTCGTACCAACATGCCACAACCCTTACCATACTCGTAAGTTAGACTTCAGTAATTTGGCACTTTTAGGGAAGTTAATTATTACAGTGAGTACTATGAATCATACCATGAAGGTATGATTCATAATGACTAATCATAGTATGAACTTCTGCACCATCTCAAGTCTCTGTATTTCACCATAGACAGGACAACGAGCCGTACAATCATGTTATAGGACGTACTGAGGCTTGTAGTCCAGAACTATCCTACATTTTTCTCCCATCAATTTGTATTTCATCAACACACTGAACACCAAAAGTTAATATACTTGTGTTTTCTCCTAAGAAGCATCTGATTTAACATCGCGGCACGACACAGATGATTTGGTTACTTAGAATTTGTCAAGAAACTCAGACTCATCCTCTGTTGCTGACACCACCCGAAATTCATTAGGTTGCTTCATTCACCTATAGATGTTGATGGTGACCTCTTCTTTATTTAGCCTTAACTTTAGCTGGATCACTTCAACATCCAATAGGGCTCTCCCAATGACAAGGAATGGTTCCCCAAGATGATGGGGACCTTAAAATCCATCTCAAATCCAAGATCACGAAGTGTGCCAGAAAGATAAACTTGTCCACCTTTACTAGCATATCCTATAGGATCCCCACTAACTTCTGCACTGTGCAATCTGCTATCAATAGCTACATCATAGATGGTGTGGGGACACCCAAACCCAACTATTTGAACATAGCCAATGGTATCAAGTTGATGCTAGCACCCAAGTCACACAGTGCCCTTGCAAACTCAAAATCTCCATTGGTGCAAAGGATGGTGAAGGTACATGGATCTTTCTTCCTCTAAGCAAGGACCCTTGAGGCTATGGCACTGCAATGATACAAGTTACCAATTGGCTCATAGCTTACGAAACACTTCCTAGGTACCAGATCCTTCATGATCTTAGCATACCCAGGCATCTGCTCCAATGCCTTGACTAGTGGAATGTTCACTGACCATTGTTTCAGTACTAACAAGAACTTCTGGAACTTCCCATCATCCACCTTCTTTTTCATCCTCTAAGGGAATGGTGAAGGTGGTCAAGGCATAGGCCTGAGAATCTGTGTGGCCTCTTTTTTCCTTCCCTTTGTTCACTCTAAACTTCCTTGCATCACCCAGAGCCTTAGTCAATTCAGCCTTACCTATAATAACCTTTTTAGCAATATCCTCATCATCATCCCGCTCAATCTCCTTCAATCTGTCCATCTCAACTACAATTGCTAAGGGAGGGTCAATGGTGGTCTTTCAACTCCTAATCATCACAGCCATACAGTGATTGTCATCTTTCAATTTTTGGACTGTGTTGCTAGGAAGTGTACCCTTCTTCCTTTGGTTCAGGTATGCAGATATTTGCCCTAACTGCTGCTCAATGTACTTGATTGTTGTGGCATGGGATTCAATTTTATGGCTCATGCTAGATATGTCTCCCCGAACGTCCTTTTACTGATCATTTGTGAATTTTACCTTCTTCAGCAACTCATCCATCATGCTCTCAAACTTCAAGGGTCCAGCATCACCCTTTAGAGCCTTTGGAGGAACATATAAGCCTGTGTGGCCATTGCTATAGCCAGCATTCTTTCACCACTCACCTTCTTGTTCACGACCTCTACTTCTATCCCTATACTCATTCCTATTGTAGTTGTCTCTGTACTAGTTCCGGCCTTGATTTATGAAACCTTTGCGCCAAGTGTCCTTACCAGACTCTTGGGCGTTAGCCCAAAAACCTACCACTTGGTTATCCAAGAACTTACCCTCCTCCTCGAAACCAGACTGCTCAAACCACATTTTTTTACCCTGAGCTCCCACTACATTTACCTTTTGAGCTCTAGAACCCACAAAATGCTACGTGAGAAAGTCTAAAGATGTTCTCCTATGAGCCAACTCCTGATAACCTCCTCCTCTTTTCTATGTTGATCTACAATCATTCCTATGGCATATGTACCTGCAACTACTTCAGAATCTCTTGTGTGCCAGGCTCTTTTTGTTTTTGTCACTCAGTCTAGTATGGTTGTTGCTTCCTCCCAAGAGTGACTCATTAAAGCTCCTCTTGCCACTTTATGTGCCACAACCTTAGTGTTGTTGTTCAAAGACCTATAAAAAACTTCAACAAACTATCATCTAGAATTCTATTATTGGGGAACTTAGGTAGTATGTTCTTGAATCTCAGCCATGTCTCATGCAGTGCCTCTGTCTTAAGTTGTTGAAAATTGTAGATCTCATCTTTGAGCTACAACATCCTGGAAGGTAGGAAGAAACTTTCCAAAAAGGCCTATTTAAGCACTCTCTAATTGGTAATAGAGATATTTGGTAACTCCGACAACCATAGAGTGACCTCCCAAATAGAGAGAATGGAAAGAGCCTCAACCTAATAGCATCTTGTCTTACGCCAGGCAACCTGTATACCTTGCAGATCCCTAAAATGTTTATCAGGTGTAGAATTGCATTACCACTAAAACCCCTTTCACGTTGAGTAGTTGGATCATGGCGCTTTTGATGTCAAACTTTGCCCCAGCAGTCAAAGGTGGAGATATAATTGCTCCTATCGGTCCAACTTCATCAATATCCAGATCCTCATCATCGTCATTTTGAGGAGCATATTTGTGGAACTGGTGTTACCCATGGCCTTTGTTACCTCTTCCTTTACGGCCAGTATTAACTACCTCCTCATGAGCGTCCTCTGCCCCTTGCAGGGCAACTTGCCGAGCTAACTCAGTCAGATGTGCTTCCACAGCTAATCTGTCTTGCATATGCTCAGGGTTTCATTGCAGTCCATTTTTCTCAGAGTTGGTTCTATCTCAAGATCAAGTGGAAATAGAGGTTCACCGCTCCTCAGAGTAGTCGGCATTCACCAAGTGGTAACTTGTGGGCATCAAAAACAAAATAAAACATAAATGAGGAAATAAAGACTAAAAGTTAAACACAAGAAATTAATCTAATCCTACTGTTGTATTCCACGGCAAGGGCACCATTTTTTATAACGTTCAAATCACACCCCTGTAAAAGTATGACGCACACGTTTTTAATAAAGAACCCAACTAGGTTGGGGTCGATCCCACAGGAAATATATCAGGATGTAGAATAAATCTAGTATTTATGCTTTTAGTATAGTTATTTCCTAATGGGGGGTTTTAAATAAAGAATCAAATAAGAAAATGGTAAATTGTTGTTGTGGTTAATTTTATGCAATTAACAAGGGAAGCATTCCCCATGGATTCATAACAACTTCTTAAACTAGTGATCTATCCAAATAATTTAGTCTGCAGAACTGATAACATATATTCATCCAAACAACTGATACATCCCTATTGGATGAATATACTCAATCATCAGATTAGGTCTCTTGAGTGATTTGACTTTAGCTGTTATCAATTATTTTAAATTTAACTGTCATGCGACTGCATCTCAACTTGTTCAATGAAAAAAAATTTCAAGGCTTTGTTGCTCTTTTCTTTCCTAAAAATCTCTACTTCTACAGGTTCAAGGAAGTAAGGAATTAGGGAAAGTCCTAACGTTGCACATCATTAATAAATGTTTATGATAAAGAGATGAATAATACAAGCATGTGTATTTGTTTGGAATCACTTTATGTTAATCCTAGTTAGTTAATTCACCATGGTCCCTACAATCCTAGTTGTTGAGGTTTTAGCTATTCATGATTGTAAGAAAATAATTATATTTCATGGAAGAAAACATAATTAACAACTTACAATGATGATTTAAGAGAAACCCAAATGGCTATTGCACAATCAAAGTATGATCAAGTAAAGAACAATGAAAAAAATCTCAAAGTAATTCGTGTATTTGGTCTCCATGTATTGTTTGGAAAATAAAATCTCATGTTTACAATAATAATGAATCGATCCTCTAAAGAGAATAACCTAAAAATTATTTATACAAATAATTGGAAACCTTTCCTTAATTAACAAGAAACTGTCGCTGACCTAACCTACGAGTCATAGCTTGAAGCTACAAGTCGGGGTTTCCATCCGTAAAATGCACCGCAGTCTTGAAAATTGGTTAAATCCTAGGAGAAGGTACGGCTAGTACAATGACACTATGAATCATACATTTACTATCGTGGTATGATCTAGTGAAGTCTAAAATCCTCTGGAGTTTGCCACAAGTCTATGGTATGGTTCGTACATTGTTGTTACGACTCGTGGTCTCTATTCATACTCTAGGACCTGCGAACTTGACATACACACTAGAACTCACCATGGCTCCTTGTTATGGGTCGTATGATGTTGTCAGGACTTGTGCATTCCATTCATATCAGGAACTCACGAAAGTGAAATTTTCTAACTCTCTCTATGACTCCAAAACATGATTTCCCTAGAAAAAAAAAGTAAAAGAACCTCATATTTGTATAAGCATACCTAAGACCAAGAATTTTTCTTAAGTTTTAAGCGTCGAAAGTGCTGTAAACCCACATCAAATTAGATTCATTGCTAGTCTCTCAACAGGTCATGATATCTAGGCTGGACTATTTGGAGAATAGGATGAGTTAACCAGAGCGCAACTCCAGTACTTTTTAAAAGTTGTACCTCCGGCTGGAACTAAATGACACAAAGGCAAATGTGAAGAAGTTTCAATATTGAGGTCCACTGGAGGAGGATGTTGGAGTAGAGCTACTAGCTGTTACTATTGGATGACCCATTGTGAGCCTCTTGGATCCATAAACACTTAAATACCCACTCCTCCTTATGCTGAAGGAAAAATTCCAATGGAGGGGGAAGAAAGGGAAACTGATAAGGAGGCTCTAGAGGAGGATGAACGAGACATTTTAGTGGAGGAAGTTGCACAAATTTAGGTTGCAAAGTAGGAGTCTCTAATATAAAAAAGGTTCCATGTTCACATTAATAGAGAGGCTAGTACCTCAGTTGCAACAGTCCTGGCCACCCCAGCGGTATTCCCAAACATCATTAAGCCACATACTGACCAGTGCGCCAAGTTCTCCACAGGGAATTCTGATCCTTTCTCTTTCATTTTATCATGCATTGGGGACACTGCATTATGTGAGCTGGGGGTGAGGCATCTAATACCAATTCCATATTTGGTATTATATTGCATGATGATGATGTTTTGTATGATGTATGGTTAAGTGCTTGAAACATGCTTATGTCATCATTTTTTTGAAAAGTTTCCCCCTTAAAATTTTTTGCCACAACTATTTTATATGTACATGTAGACCTCTATTCTTAACATTTACATGTGTTAACTATAGAATAGACAACCTAATTGATAGTAAAAATGAATAGTCTGTTGTATATCCTTGTGCCAATGTGTAGTGAAAAGTTTAGTTTTGTTCGCTACCATTGTTACACTCTAAAACTTGTCTGGTTACTCATTATTTAGAATAGGACTTGTTGGATTATAAAGATGAACTTTGGCCTTCTTTGTGTTTAAAAAGCACAATTTGCTTACATGTGCCTACAAAATGATGAATGTATCCCTAGTCTGCCTTTTGAACCTATGACTATGTTTTTTTATCAACCACAATAAAACCTAAACTAGTTCTTAATTGTTCATCTTTTTAACACATCCTCCTTGAAATTAGGAGAAGATTTGAGATATAAAAATGTGAATGTTGGGGGTGAAAAAGTTTAAAAGAAAGTAGAGGGTAAAACTAGGTGTCTAAACCACTTCCCAAAGTATAATGAGTAAGTAAAAGTTGTAGATCTAGAAAAGAAAAAAACCAAAAAGAAAAATTAAAAAATCAAAAATAAAAGATGAAATAGCTCAGGAGTAGTTGCTTTGGGCTGTGGAGTACCAAGAGAAGTAAAGGAGAGAAAAAGGAAGGGGATATAGACTGATAAAGGTGAATAGTAGTGCGATATAGTGTTCAAGGAGTGCCCCAAGCCACTAAATTTTATATATTCATCCTATCTACACTTTTATCCAACGTTACAAATATAAAAAATTCCTTATGTTATCTCAACTCGAGTTTCCCAAAGTAGAGACTATTGAGAACAAAGGAAAACATATAGTAGTTGTGACTTGACTGGTGAAAATATTTGTGAGAGTTGAGTGTCTTTCTCTTCTCTTTTGATCTATTGTCCTTGTGTGGTTTATGAGTATTTATGATAAAAAGAAGTGGAAAAAATTCCTTGGTCTCAAGTGAGGGCATGTGGATAAAAATGGCTAATAGTGATTGCTTCTCAATTTAGGTGTCTTGCATAAATCTATAGCTTACATAAATCAGTAGCTTAATTGGAGATAATGTCATAAATATAGATTGTATGTTAGTCTTAATGGTTGAGAGAACTTATGTTTTGATATGATACTGTGGTGGCAGATTTGAGAAGTGAATGCTTGCAGCTATTTGTCAAAACCAACATAGACATTGCACTTTGTAATATCTGAGGATGAGTCTAAAGTAGATTTTCTTTTTTTAGTTTCTTGAGGATAAGCGAAGACTTTAAGTTGCAGTGTTGATGTGTTGAAATTTAACAACACAATTATACTTCTTTTCATAGAGTTTTTCATGCCTTTAAGTACTATTATAAGTTGATACTAATGTTATTTTGCAAAGTTTGAAGAACCCAAATGATTTGGAGAAAAAATGTAATGATGTAGGAAATCTACTGAAAAAGTCACAACATACGAGCCACAGATTCATTTTGCAGTTTATCTAATTAATCGTGGATCAACTATAGAGAGTTTTCTAGTATAAGTGAAACAAAAGAAGTTAGTTACAAATTGTAAGTGGTATTTACAGACTGTAAATGGTCACCACAGAGTGAGAATCAAACACTATGCAACCTGGGACTCCAACAGAGGAAAGAAGACATAGACCATAGTGTAACACCTTAGATCCCGAAATGAATTCTCATAGAAAAGAACTGATGTTTCCATGCCTGGTGCATGGATGATGGTGGAGGTGACACCCTGTCAGGTGAATCATGAAACTTCACTTGCCCTGTCAAAGTCTGGTTCCTTTGTTTTGAAGGTGACAGAAGACCTGACGGACCATTAAATGTGTGATGGCCCATCAATTCAGTTGTCACTTAGGCCAGATGTTTAGACACTTTTGTTTAAAGGGTGATAGAGGACCAATAGACCATCAAGTGAGTAATGTGGCATCACAGCGGCCATCACTTAGGTGAGATTTTCACGCCCTTTTGTTTAAGGGTGATGGCGAAGAAGACTGACCATCGGGCTCGTGACATCCTATCACTTTGGCCATCATATGTAGCGACTCAAAATCGCAGATTTCTATATGTTTCTCCTAGGGGTAGTTTCGTATCTTTTTACTCTTTTAACCCCAAAACTACATCCTTTTAGGAATATTTTCAAAGGATTTAGAGGATTTAAATGGTTCTCCTCCGTCATTCTCCACATAGACTTTTAGAACATTGAACATAGAATCTAGGGCTTTTCTCTCAAGCAAGAACTAGGGCTCTTCATCAGTTGTAGAAATTCAGGCTTCTTCTTAAGAGATTCTTCCTTCAGGTATATGGGAATTCAACAAAGGGATTCATTCACCCTTGTACCCCAAATTTATCTTCAGAAACATTCTCTACTCTAGCCCTATAGGAATTATGAATTAAGGCTTTTCAGAGAACTTATGAATGTTCATTAAATTTAGCTGTTGTGGTAAGTACTTGTAACTTTGTATCCAATTTTCATTTTCTCGACTTAATTCTCATGGTATATCCTTTAACCCTAGACTTTAAGCATGATTTTTAGATTGAACTTTGCATAATCTAGAAGCTGGTCTAAATTGTTATTTTCCATATTTTATTATCTAAGTATTGTCTGCAACATGTATGTTTTCAATTTAAAGTTAGAAATTTTAGAACACAGGTATACTTAGTATTTTCACAGAAATGTCAGTCTATCAGTTTGCCACTTTATTAGCCTATCGGGATTCTTAGTATTTCAGTTATCAGGTCCTTAGGCTCTCAGGGCACTTACAGATAAGTAGTTCTGACTTAGACTTAGGACCCTAGTTTCAAGATAATCAATTCAGTTAGATATAATTAGGATTCTAGTTGGAATAGTACTTAGCATCGAGTGGGCGGAGGTTCAGTGCCACTATAGGCTATTAGCCTGAATTGGTCCCATTTAGTGATCACACAATTCAGCCACCATATCCTGGCAAGGTATAGTGGGCTCTCTTCGATGAGGTGTACACATCCATCTCCACGTTTAGGTCATGTGGTTATATGTCGGTTAACAGACACTCCCACGGTATGGTACAGTCAGTTCTTCGTCCAGTCCAGTTTCTCAAATTCTGGACATGTCTGACCCTAAATCAATTAATCAGTCCTCACTGCACTTTTGGATTTTCAGACTATTTGCAGTAACTATGATTTTGGATAAGGTCATTGCATGTCGTTTCAATATCACTTACAATTTTTCAAAATACGTACCTTATATTTTCATACTCTCACATACTTTGTACATTGAAAGTACTAACATATATTTCCTATTATATACTCTTTTATGATATAGATTTAGGTACTCAAGCACAACATCTTGGTTAGACTCACTCCAGCGTTTGCCAGCAGCTGTTAGTGGTGAATCCTGATCTTTCAAGGACAGGAGCTATTTTATTTTATTCAGTTGTTATAGCCCGAAGCCCAAAGATCAGACCTGGGAGTTGAAATGGGGAAAAACTTAAAATTTGCCATCAGGAACAGAACGAGTCGTGAGGAGATCCGTGAGAGCAGCCCACGAGTCGTGATGTGACTCGTGGGGAGGCCAGGTGATGAGTTGTAGTTTGGGAAAATAGGGTCCCCACGGGCGTGACCAAAACTCGTGGTCAAACCCCACGAGTTGCGATTTCGGGCAAAATAGCATGCCCGAGTGACGCTTTATAACTTAAATTAGTCTTGTTTATCTAATTTATTTTATACATTTTCATGTAATTTTATATAAATGTTAATATATGTGCTAACCAACATGATTAGTCCTTGTTTTTTAGGTTTCAATGATTTTGAGGAACTAATTTATAAGTTGGTGAAGGAAAGGAATGGAGTCGGAAGCAACGGG